>WEIU01019311.1:29944-71046 GCA_013389925.1 Aegithalos caudatus
AGGGCCAGGGATGACTAACTTCGTGGGCCCGCTCCAGTGCCGGCCCGGACCGGCCGCCGGGAGCAGCCGTTGGCGTCATGGCGAGAGAGAGGGAGGGAGGGATGTGCAAGTCCTCTTTCCCACACAGCCATAAAGAGAGGGCTCTAGCGATGCCCCAGGTTGAAAGCCATTCATTAGTGAGGAAAAGAAGTCCCGTGTTAAATAAACAAACCCGTTTGGGCGCTGGGAGCAGGCCAGTCTGTCTCCTGGCTCCATTTGATCAGCGGCAAAGCTGGCTCTACCTGATTGCACAGGGAGAGCAGGGAATTCAGATTTCAGACTTGCATGATTACACATTAAACAGCAAGAAATAGGACCTGTGTCAGCGTTCAGTGCACAACTTTGGGTCTTGTAAAGTCAGTAATTGAAATACGCCTTCCCTAAAGGTCTGGCAAAAGCAGAGCACCAAGTTCAATGGAGGTCTACAGATTACATTATTTCAAAGACTAAAAAATCAAATTACCTTTGGTGCAGTCACAATCCCCCTGAAGAGGCTTGGAACATCCCTTTGCAGTACAGCCCAGGCACATCACAGTCCAGTGTGTCTGATAAGCACAACAACATGCCCTTTCTCAAGCCTGCAAAAAAACCCCCAAAAAATAAATACTTTCCTGTTCTAGCTCTAATTTCAGGAGTGACAGAAAGGCAAGCTCACTGAGGACAATCTATACATATATTTAAAAGCTAATAATGAAGGACAGCAATAAATCAGAAAGTAAATCAGTTACGCACAGTATGAAGTCTGTACCAAAAAGGTGCATGCAAGCCTGATGGAAACAGTTGAGCAATCCATCATTGTTTGAATCATGAAAGGTATAACATATAACAAATGCCCTTTATTACAAAAGGGAAAAAAAAAAAAAAAGTAAAAGGTGAAATATTGAAATAGAGAAGAGCAAATGAAAAGGGAAGGAGCTCCAATAGCAGAGGAAGTCGGCTTGTAGGAAAGCCTGAGGCATCTGAGTTTTCCTACACAGGTATGGGCCTAACTGAAGGAAACAGGCAAGCTCACAGCCAAAAAAAGGCAGCAGTGAGTTATCTTAAGGTGCTGCCTGAATTACCGTGTCTTCCTTGTCTGCAAGCCAAGTGACATATGTAATTTGATAAAAATACTTTTACAGCAGAGGACTCTAAAGAGATTTTATACAGCACAGGCTTCCATTTACCAACATCCCTGGCGTAATTCCTTCTTCCTCACTGTAATATGCCCAATGTCCTCTGTAACTTCGTTATACCCATGCTACCATGTGCCATCCTTTTATAATGCTCCCAGCTCGCTCCCAGCAACACTGCATGCTGGTCCTTCACATCCTCCATACCTTCAGTGCTCCCTGCCCTAATATATTACCTTTAGTATTTTCTGCACCATAACCCAAATTTAAATTGTCACAATACTTCTGATTCCCCTACTTTTGTCTCACCTTTCAGCTGGACAAGAGGCAACACAGCACTCTGAATAGAAACTACAAGAATGCTGATCAGAAAACACATTTTGAGAAGGACATTGTCTTAGACCAGCTAACCTGATGTTGCTTCTCAGATACTGTATGTGACAAACAATTTTTGGGTATACATGTCTGTTTTAACACTCTGTACATGCTCAGATATAAAAAGGAATATACGAAGTTTGTTGCTTTTGCTCCTTCATCACACATGCACATTCCTTGAACATATTGGTACAAAATAAATACTGGGACAAAATAAAGCCCATTGGGCCATCTCACTGAAGAAAAATGGCAAGCAACAGTTACAGACAATGCTGTACACAGGCACAAACAAAGAATTACAGCTATAAGCAAGTAATGCTAATATAATAGACTAATGTTTAGCTGTAAGCAAGGGTGAATGTATCCTGTGCTTAGGATCTGTATAAACCTTCCTCAACAGCATCAGGGAGAAACCTGCTTCCATGCTCTAAATAGTAGGGATGTCTTGAATAAAATATTTTACTTCTGTGTTTGCCTTTGCTTCATAAGGATTTCAGCTGGCCTCGTTTCTCTGTTGGAAGCTTTTCTTATCTGCAGAAAGTTGACCCCAAAATAGTAATTTAAAAAAAATCAATTTTTCAATTCTCTTCCCAGAACTTGCTGCTGTAAGAGTTGTTCTCAGTAGATACTGAACAGACTGTCCTTCCCAATTTGTTATTGTGTTCTTTTCAGACAGTCATGGCATTTCTATCTATATCTTTTATGCCTAGGAAATGAAAGAATATTGTATGTTCACAAAACTCAAGCTATACATAAATTCCCCACCCCTTTATGTGCACCCAGATTTGCAGCCAAAACCCACCACCTTAAGTCTAATGTCATTTGACCCAGCATAAATTTACCTTGTAATCTAGGGTGCTGGTTTTCTCCCACAGCCTAACCTCAGGTGCTGCTTGCAACCTCTCACTGTGCTAACACTGGTCTCACAAGGGTGTAACACATTTGTTGGGTAAAAAAACAAANAAAAAAAAAAAAAAAAAAAAACAAAAACACCCCAAAACCACTGTCATTACTTCCATTTGTATATTGTGAAAAACAAGAGGTCCATAAGCCATGACACTTAGAAATTTTTTTACCCATGATCATAAGCAACATGATCAGAAAGCATCTCAGTCCAAAGGTGTGGTTAGAGCACACTGGCATGCTGGGCAACTTTAGGAATGCATACTTGCCCATGGCTACACTTCCAGGCTATTTTTCAGGCTGGTCTAGTTTTGCCAAGAGCACAGATATGTCCAGGAAAACTATGGCAAAATTTAACCACAAACCCAGCCTTTCCTTTGAAATGTGTTGAAGCACAATCAACTTCCACACTTAAGCACAACAGAAACTACCAAGATGCCTACAGGATCAATTAGCAATGATTGGAACGGACTATCATTTAAAAACATCAAAACACACAAAAAATTAGTAAATAAAAACCCAGTGTACAGCAAGAAAAAAATAGGGAAAAAAGCTAGCACCTTCTTAGACTTTTTGCCATGGAATAAATTAATATTCCTCACACGAAAATCTACAAATGGCTGCTTGCAGCTCTCTGTGCTGTCCAGCTATATTTCTGGTTTCCCACCAGATCTTTTCTGCTGAAGCTGTTAGTCAGTGCTTTTGTGCATCAGTGTGCAAGTTTATTTTCTGTCAGATCTTGTTTCCTTGACACAGTGCTGAAAGCTTGTTGCTTCCTCTGTAATAAACTTGTCTCCAAATGTTATACAGTCCAACAGTGAAAATGCAAGCGCTGTTTCAAAATTCATATGAATATGTATTTTTAAAGATGTTAAACACAGTATTAAAAACAGCCAAAGAGTGTGTTCTGCTTTTCCAATTTCTCCATTGCTGAAATGAGACCTCAGCAGAAGCATCACATATGTACATGTATATTACTCATAACGTGTGCAAGCAACATGAGGTGTGCAGCTGCAGCAGTCTGATCAAAAAAATCTAGGCAAAGTGAAATACTGCTTTTTAAGATGTGGATGAGTCTGTTAGTGACAATGTCTATCCCAACTTTCTTCATCCAAGCCATATGGGTTTATATTATCAGCTCTTCAGAGGATTCTTGAATCTAAATTAGACTACAAAGAAGGTCATTTTCTGTGACTCATTTGTGCCAAGCAAGGAAATCATTTCCTCTCTTGATCTACATGATAGCTTTCTCTTGGGAGGAAACAGAATATAAGAAGCTCTCTAATCTCCTTTTGCATTATGCAAGAAACTAACAAAATATGAACCTTCTATCCCCAGGGTAGCACAAAGATGCTACCTATATTTATGTGAAGGAACAACATATTTAAGACAAATCTAAGGAAATATCACTGTTATAAAAAGCAAGACTATGATCTGATGACTGAGATATTGTAATTGAATTCTAGGAAGACACAGACAGTTTTAACTAATAATATCTGTACCAGGCCTAAAGGCAGCTACTATCCATGTAGAGATGCTGCATGATATGACAACTACGCTGACTAGGGTGACCCAATAAACATTTTTCCCTGGTAAAGTGAATGGAGAAGCAAAGAAGTCTTTGTTAGAGCTTCGGCATCCTATTCCCTGTGTGAGTGGTAAATCCAGACCTTGCAGTGATACCTCTCACAGGGTAATAGCAAAAGTAGCTGAGTATTTTTGCCCCTGAAGTCCTGGAACCAATCAACTGGAAAGGGCTACAGTCTTTCCTTCAGTCTCCACCCATAGTGAGATACGGAAGAAATATACTATGCAAGTAGGAAATTCAGACTGAGTCTGTGATTACCTGTGTCTCCCCAGGCTAAGAGTTCACATCTGATGTAGCTACAGAGGAGTGACGAAACAGTAGTGAAATTGCTTGTATGATTAGTCTGGCAGAAAAACACTCTGGCCATAACATTAAATAAAAGAAGAAAAGAAAGATCATGATGACAAGAAGAAACCTTTAATTAGCAAAATGTCCACAATGGTGACAAGAAAGCACAGATTTCACAATAATACAGAAGTGACAAAGTTTAATTAAAGGAGAAGCATGGGAAAGAGCAGATAATACTGAGGTGGCTGTTACTGAACTCTGTGTATGTACCAGTACATATGCATGTATGGTACATTCATACACTGTATAAAAATAGATCTATGCATCAGAATCAGGAAAACTGGGAATTGCATTGCAGTTACTACACTTAAAGAAAGCAAAGATCTCCCCTGTGACCCCTGAGTACAGGAAGTAAAGAATGTCTACCTGTTTTTCTTACTAGTTGCCTTTTCAAAAAATCCCACATTTTTGCTGCTTGTTGCTGGAACACGGGGCCAGGAAGAGGCCAGAAGGGGGAAAAGAAAAATGGCTTTAATTACAGGAAAAAAAGGGCCAGTAAGAACTGGTTGTTACAATAGCAAAGACAAAACAACTAACTTTCATGGTATATGTTTTTTAACTTCTTTTTTTTTCCTCTTTTAATTCTTGTTCATCACTTCTAAAAATCTGTTGGTCTAGATTTCTCCTAAAATATAGATCTATGTTAAAATCCAAGTCATTTCAGCAGCAAGCACAGAATATTCAGAGTTCCAATGAAGTTTACCAACATGAAATACTTTCTGGTTAAACTTGCAAAAGCATTGTGTTCTGGGCCATATCTGCTACACTTAAGCCTATAAATTTTGCTTTCCTATTAAGGAACAAATCTCTTTATCCTTCCATAAAAGACTATAATGTAATAAAACTGCAATAAGGTCTTACAGAAAAAAAAAAAAAATAAAACCAAAACAAAACTCTAATAAAGCCTGTGATTATGTAGAAGAATGAAATATGATGAATTTTCCTGCAGTTTAAAAGGTATGCATCTATTCTCATATCTTTCACATTAACCTTCTGTGAAACTGCTAAGTGAAAACAGTAAATAACATTGAGAAAGAAAAACTGAACAGCAATAGGACTTGCTACTATTTTAAAAATACTGAATACATCTGTTTACAATAAATATATGGTTATGCAAACAAACATATAAACAACCATATTTCATGAGTCATTGCATATTGACAGCCATAATCATAATTTTCATATCTCCTTTGCTTTTAAGTCATCAGCTCATCTGCATTCTTCTCTATCCTTTATGAGAATTAATTTGACAAAATAGGACTGCATCCTTACTCTCCTACTCCAGGGCAAAATTTCAACCCCCCTCAGTTTGGCAGCACCAGTGTTCTCTCTTTTGAGGGACTGCTAGGAGAGCTTTTACCCTATCTTCTCCCTCTTATCTATGCCAGGGGATTGTATAGCCACCCAGAGGAAAGCCATTAGGATTATATTATCAACATCCACCCCAAAACACACATAAACACTTCTCTGCCTCTGAGATGCGTTCCAGTTTTGTACTATAAGCAAGACCTGTAAAACAGATGCTCTGAAGTTTACATTGACTTTGTGAAGCTTTGCATTATTCACCCACAAGCAGGGGCACACAGCTATCCCACATGCTGCTGTAAGCCCTGAACAGACTTTTCCATGTAGTCACGCGTTTAGTAGGGGTCAGGTCCTGTGTTCTTCCATTTGCTCAAACACCCCATTGAAGCCAACGCTGGAAGGTCAACTTGCAAATGCCACCCTCTCTCTGTGTGGTGAATAGCTCCCATTGAACACACTGAGATTACTCATGTGTGTGAGTGACTACTAACAAGAGCAAAAGGAGCAAAAGCTGGTCCTCATTAAGGACTGCTAATCTGAAATAAAACCTCCTTCAGTCAGTAGTACCACTCAGGCAACTCTGCCAGTGAGAAGCTACCTAGGAAAGGCAATATAGCATCATTTGTCATTGTATTTTAACACGTGATTCTTTGAAGCATCAGTTAATTATCCAGGCATGACTGCATGGAGGAGATCTAATCCACAACAGCTGATGAGCAAAGACAATCTTTTACCATGAAACACAATTACCCAGATGGTTATTTGGAGGTTTTTGGAATAGAAGGAATTTCTCTGACCTGGGAGATTAAAAAAATCAAGGCTGAATTAAAAAATAAAAATCAACTGTACTTGATACCCAAGAATTTAATTACATATTAATTATCATGGGTAACTACTAACGGGCTCCAATTACGCAATCTTTGTTTATTGCTTTTGGAAATATTTATAGCCACTAGATAATGTGTAGATTTAAGTCAATATCTGAATAAACAGCCTGGAAAACACATCATTTGTACCCAGATTGGGTTACTAGAATGATTATCATCTGCCACCTGCTGGAAATAGCTGTGATAATGCAACTAAATTCCACAGATGGAAGGTCTGGTCACTCAAGGAACAGGCAGAAATGTCAAAGTGCAAAAATATATTCCTTGTACTCAGGAGCTTATTCCTCTTGCACCCATTGGGAAAATTTGATTTGCTAAAGAGGGGTATTTGTGAGCATACACAGAGAAGCCTTAACATGACTTTGTTTAAACAGACAGAAATTAATTTTCTATTGAGAATAACATTATCTTCCTGTATCTGGCCAGAAGGCAAGATATGTAGTCTGCAATTAATGCACCCAGTTAATCCCATCTCAGGCTGGCATATCTGGCTTGCCACTCTGCTGGAAATGGCATGATTGCAGGTCCTCCTGCACCATCCCCGCATTGACTTCAAAGAGATTGGCCACTCTGGCTTTATGGTGGCCCATAAAACCCTCAAGGACAACAAAACCTGCCCATGCAAGACATCTGCTCTCACTCAAAAAAAAGGACAGTGTTTGTACGAGGTATTCTTCAGAGCCAGAACCTTGTAACTTGCCTCCTCTGTGCCAGCAAACCAGAGTGAGTAATCCAAGTGAGCCAGAGGGTAATTCCAAAGGCATCACTGCAGGACCGGCCTTCCTCTCTCCCTTGTGCAGAACAGGGTGAACAGTAGCAGGACACACAGGTAAGACTAGCAGTTCTTGTCAGGGGGCTGGCTTCTTGTGTCCCACTGGCTGACGACGGGATTAATTGTATTGGTGTGGTTTTGCAATTGGCAGGTTTCCCCAAGCCAATAGGGAGAATGAGACAGGGGCCACATCAGACCTTTTTTTTAATCAAAATCAACCAATTTTTGCATGTCCAACAGGTTTAGAACATGAGCCCAGAGTTGGTGTTTAGATGGTTCTTGCATTCAGGGGAACAGTGCCTTTCCCTGCATACCTTCCAATTACTTCTGAGGACAAAAAAAAAGGAGAAATAAAAAGGAAGATGGATAATAAAAACCTAAGAAAGAGAATAAAAAATGAAATTATTTTTGAAGGTTATCCAGGTCTGTGGGGTAGAGTGGAAAAAGAAACAAGGATACACATCCCAGGACTTAATAAAATTCTGATTAATTCCTCATTTTCTCCACTAACTTGTTTTAGCCATTATAAAGCAACCCAACCCTCTGTTTATAGCAGTAAGAATTAATATAAGCCCTGAAAGCAATATAAAAAATCTAAAACATTGAGCCACACATTAACAAGAATTAACAGGGGTGTGTACTGCCACATGCCTTCTGTGCAGGGGAAAGGCCAGGCCTGCAACAGCACCATGTCCCACTGCAGTGTACAGCATTCCCTCCAGGAGCACTGGCCTCAGCCCATGCACCCAGAACAATGTTTCTGTCAGCATTTGCTTTCAGTCAAAAGCCTTTGTTGCTTCACCCTGCTTTGTCTGTTCTTAGGAGGTTGCTGTGCTTCAGGCCCCCGAGTTTCCCCCTCTGTGCTTCTCTTAGGAGGTTGACACCTCTCTTACAGCAACACGGTCCTTGCCTGCGCTGCTAAGTGGCCCTCATTCCAGTCATAAATTTAGCTATGCCTCATGCAGACAACTTGGCTGATTTATTCCTGTAAAGCTTGGCAAGGGTCTGATATAAAGAAAATGCCCAGAAATAAAAATCCCACCAGCCAAAGAACCAGCAGCACCCTCCAGCCTACAGGCACAGAAGCCTGACACCTTGGCTGCAGCCATTGCTGCAGTGACATTTGTACCCAGGGGGGCACATGGCTGAACACAGACCCTCGCCTGGGACCATATGGGGCTTCAGGAAAATTCACCCAGCCTTCTCTCCCTAGTCATGCTGGCCTCTTGGCTACACACCAGCTGTTCAGCAGCAAGAGCCTACCCCACCCAAGTGCCTTCTCCATCACCAATACCAGGACAGGGAGGTTATCACCCAGAAAGCGTCCCCCTCCTCAGGCAGAGGTGGGGGACAGGGCTCTGGCCTCTCCTGTGTGTAACTACTCTGTGTCATTCATCCATGCAGTGAGACCAGCCTTCCCCAGAAAGCTAAGGAGTGCTGCACAAGCAAACAGACCTCAGTGCAGGAGCTCAGTCAATTGCTCAACAGTTGTGTCCTGCCCTGTCCTCTCCCTCTCTGTCCTCTTCCCACGTTAAAACCACTCAGGAACCTTGGCTGTCATTGCTAGTCTTCTTGGCAATTTTTCTGGAGATCAAGGAAATTGTGTATTTTAGTAAACATAGTCCAAAAGATTTTAAATTGTGTAGATAGATATAAATACGTAGAGATAAACAGAACTCTCTGTGATTTTAACAATGTTTTTCCCTTCCTCTTCCTCTCTTCCCACCCCCTTTCCCTTCTCTCAATTTCTCAGACAATAAGTGGGAAATAACCTCTTTTTTTCCCCAGCCAAAAATTAATTCTTGCTCTAAAGTTCCAGAAGGGGTCAAGTCTAAAGGAAGCATCTGGTCAATCTGCTTTTGTACTGCGGTGGGAGCCGTAGCCCTGACGTCCCCTCCCTCTGCACCACTCAGCACTGCGAGCCCTTGTGCCGCTCCGGGGAGGCTCTGCTCACACTCAGGCACAAGGGCACCCTTGGCCCGACTGCAGGCAGCCCTTGGATGGAACCCCTAGGTGTTCTGCATGCACGGACAGAGCACATCCCACTCAGCACAGCTTCCAGTTGCTTCTCTTATCCCCCGGAGTGCAGATGGACTCTTCAGCTGCTGAGGCGGGTCCTTTGCTGGTGAGTTATCTGATAAGGGGCTGTGCTTGCAGCGTCAGAGTCACAGCACAGGGTCCTAGCGTGGAACATGCTGAACTGACCAAACAATAATCTGGCTTCTCTCAGCACCTTAAACGCACATCCAGGGACAGTTAACAAATGAAGGCAGACTGGGCTTGATCCACAAACACACCCACAAGTGGTTCCCATCCTGTGGTTCAGTCTGTGCATATGTTCAAAGTCAGTCAGTGTAAAACACTTCATAGAACAAAGTAAGAAACTGTCACAACTTTAAAATAGACAGGAAAGCTGTCAACAACAACAACAACAACAACCCCCCCCCAAAAAAAAAAAAAATCAAACAACAACAAAAAAGGACATATTCTCCTCATCATACATACTGAAAAGCTTTAAAGCCTTAGAAAATGTACATTCACCATCTTGCATTTTCTTAGTAAATATACCAAGTTCACAGCAAATGAAAAACATGAAAAAGGCACTTCTGGTCATGGTGAGCAACAGTACCTCAAAATATACAATCTCTATGGGGTGTGCAATGGCAGCATTTTTTTTTTTTTTTTAAAACTTATTCTGTAACTGGGCAGTAAACATGAGCAGTTACTGTAGCTAGCAGCTCCTGAGTCAGCCCAAACTCTTCTGCTGGAAAAGGGGATGGGAGAGGAAAGGGCAGCGACTCACTAATTTGCAGCACTGTGGGAAGTAGCTCAAGTATCAAATTTCTAGCAGCATTACCACCTGCAGAGCTTACAGCCCTATGTATTTTATGAAGAGGTTTGCTTAAAAATCAGACCAAAACAAAACTGAGATTAAAAAATAAACCCAGAAATTTATGAGAGTCATAGGGTGCTGAGATCTCCAAAGAGAAGCTGACCACATTCCAAGATTAACAGATTTAACAAGGTGCTCTGGAATTGACTACCTTGCTCTTATGCTGCAGAAAACACAATTCTCTCTGCTGTGTGTGAAAGCTAAATGTATTTGTGTCTTAATATATAGCAAAAAATTCATTTTTTTGCAAAACTAAAAATATTCTTACATTAATTATCTACTCATTTCTCATCTGTTCTTTAGCAAGTACCTTTTGCTATTAAGAAATTACATGCAAGTCCAGTCTGCGGCTTTTAAGGATGCTTCAGAAGACTGCTTTGACTAAGCAGTGAAGCACCATTCTACAGAATTTCCTGCTGTAGCTCTAAGTTTAGAAGTGAAATTAGAACTAGAGGTAGGACCTATTGTCCCTGTCCTCCATCACCATCCTCTGATAGAAAAGACCTCCTGGACCTTAGGTAACTCAACATGAAGACAATCATTGAAACTGTTGAGTTTTTCTTTCCTTATGTCAAAATAAAACAAAACCCAGTAATACCAGAACCCCATTTAGAATGCATGCATGCACAGTTTCTGATGGTAGAAAGAGAATAGGCAAGGAGAAAGTTTAAAGCCACTTCCCGCCACAGAATTTAATTCAGAAGCAGCTGGGAATCTGTGCCAGGTGATTTCAATTTCTTATTGGGCCATGTTACCATCAATCTAAGAGACTGTTTTCTTATATTTTAAGGGCTTCATCAAAATCAGCAAGAAGATAATGATGTCCTTCAGATCAGTCCATTAAAAATTGTTAAACATATAGCATTTAAAAGACCAAGGCCAAGGTTCTGCCAAGCACTTTTATTGTTCAAGAGCAGAATATAATTGTGCTATGTGCACAGTTCAATTTTATATAGGTATTTGAAAAAAAAAGCATTTAAATTCTGTACTCTTTATTATTTTGACTGACATTCTCCACATCTTTCTTTTATATTAACAAGAAATTAAGAACACAAATAGCGAGGAAAAAACCACTCTTCATTTCCTTCCATCAAAATAAGAGTATTTGCCTTACAGCTCAAATTAGTAGGTATCAAGATTTTAATTATATGTCTGCTTCTGCTGTTTAAGTTCCATTTCACACTAAGTGTAATAAAAATCACTAATGCCTATAATCAACCTTACTTCAATCACTGAAATCAAAACGATAATCAAGATACGTATTAAAAAGAGCACTGGCACTGATTCTGTGCTGGGTAATTGTGTGATAGATGTGTTGCTGCATCCACATGAAACACTGTGTAAGATCGACCTGCACAAACAGCCTTGTAGTAAAAAGGAAAATCCCCTGGATCATCCTTGAACAGACCAATTCTCATTAGTGAATTTTGGTACTATGTGCCAAAGGTTCCCTCCCTTCTTCCCAGTACTCTTATATAATGTGCATTAATCTACCAGTTGTAAAAGACCCAGGCAGCTACCAAGTTGAAATTCAGGTCTTCTCCTTAGGAACTAAGGACCTTACAAAGAAAATGCATGAACCAAAACCAAAATTCTTTATCAGTCTGCCAGACCCAGCTTCAGGATGCTCCATACCATGAGGGCAGAAACTTCAAATGATCTGTATTAGCTCAAAGTTGTCTTTGGAGGAGACCAAGTTGATCTTGAATGATCAGAAGAACCCTTTTTTTTGTTTGTTTGTTTTGAGAGGGTCTGAGGAAACATCTTTGCCCATTCACCTTTCTGCCAAATATTGCCTAAGAAGAATCAAAGCCAGGGTGGCCCTGGAGGAGAACCAGCAGTCAGTTAGTTATATAGCTTTTGGAAGTCTGTTTGTCCATTTTTCTTAGCAGTCAGATATTAAGCAGATAAAGATGAAAAGAATATTAAATCCCAGAACAATTTCAGTATGAACACATTTGCCCTGGCTTTTGAAAAGTGCATTTTTAATCAATGAAATAAATGTTTTTTTTAAAATGTATTGAAAAGCAATAGATGACAGTGTGTTTGTTCAGAGCATTACTGAGATGTGCCATGCAGTTCAAGGCTCAGTAAATGTAGCCCCTTATGCAGTCCTTTACATATTTGTATGAATCATAGATTGGTTTGGGTTGGAAGGGACCTTAAAGATTGCCTGGTTCCAACTCCCCTGCCATGGGTGTTAGTAATGGCTTACACCACTGTCTTTCCTTCACCAGTGAGAAGTGGAGCTGGTTTGTGAAGTATAACTGGTAATCTATTTAAAGTGTGAATAAAATACTCTTTGCTATAACATTCAGTTCTTGTTTTCTATTCGTTACATGTATTGTTTGAAATGCTACCACCAGCTATTCATTCCTTTTCTGAGCAGTGATGCCATGACAACCTCCACGTGACTGGCTACAAGCATACCACAAGTCTCCAGGGCTTTGCTTTAGAAAAGACTCAGATTGGTGTTACTCACACTTTTTTTTTTTTTTTTTTTTTAAAGAGCCCACTTTCAGAGATGCTTTATTTTGTGGAAGATACATCAAGACTACCTGTCAATTCTACCACGTGGCAACAACTATTTCAGCTAAAATGGGACAAAGCAAAGTATGAAGAACTCAAGAAAAGGGTGGGTACAACTGTTTGATAAAGAGCATATTCTTTAAGTCTTCCTTAAAGAATATGCTTACCCAAAAGGACTACAGGATCTCTCCCTTCATTCTTAATGTGTTGTGAAAACTACTGAGGAACAATAAGGTAGAAAAGACAAGTTTTGAGAATATCCAGCAAACAGATGTATAGTTTTTGTGTCCATTTAGGGTATCATAATGATTTTCACCAAATTTAGAAGTGAAAAAGATTTGATTAGTCATTTGCTCCAAATCAGTAATAATGCAGGACTGTGCCCTCTTCAAAATCCATAAGTAGTGAATAACATCAGTGATGATTCAGCTCCATTGCTACCTTAGAAAGATTGTATCACCATACAATTAGCTTTAATACGAAGAAATAGCTCTTCATTATTTCCAGACTGGGTCTGCTTCATTAACTGTGTAAAAATATCTTCCTTCCTTCCTTCCATTGTTCCCCTAATTTGACTTGCAGGTGGAAAATAGTTAAAGATGAGGTAGAGACTTGAATTTGACATGTTTTTCTAACTAAATTGACAATATTGAAATAAATAAATGTCTTTCTGTATGAATTAGCCTCCAGAGGCTCACTACTGTTTATAAGCATGGCTGTTTAAACAGTGGCTCTTTTAAAGCAGGGAGCTGATATCAGTGTAGCTGAAATACCCTCAGCATCCACTGTTCATACAGAACTCTCCTTTGTTCAGTGTATGGAGCAGTGTACTTCATGTATGCATGAAGGGCCAAGAATAGAGGTTAGAGATCACCATGATATATAGTGAAGAAATGTATTTATAGAGAAAAAAATATTTCCCATGACTCAATTGCTCTTGGATTAAAAACAAGTATTAATTTCTGAGTGCAAGCGAAGAGAAAGTATAACTATCATGTTGAGCGAAGGATAGCTTAGAAAGTACAAAATTTTGTTTCTTATTATGGGGTTTGCACCAAGCAGTGATTAACAAGGGCCCCAGTGACCTAAGAGTGGCCTTTTCAAGTGCCCCTGTGTTGTCATGCTGGTGCTTCTAAATTCCCATGCTGCTTTCCCAGAAAATTCACCGTGCCTTCTCCTGGCACAAACACAGGCTTGCTGCAGTGAACACCAGCTACCAGAGCAGAGGTACCTGCAGCTGTGGTTCCTGGGGGAAGCAGGGCAACTTGGCAGGTTGTCCTGAATGACACAGCCCCCTGGGGCCCGGGCTTTTGATCTACCAAAAGAGACAGAAATTGCTCTGAGAAAACATAATGGTCTCTGCTTGGTGATGTGAAGGCTTTGCATTGAAGGAGCTCACAAAAAAAAAAAAAAAAAAAATTAACCAGAGCAAGAGGGAAAGGGGGAAATATGAAGCAAGGAAGAAAACAAGGTACACTTCTTGGAGAAGACCACTGAAAAGATGGCCATGTTTAGGAATAAGTTATCATTTTCTCCATGCTGCAAAGGTACAAAAAAATGTCAGTGTGTTTTTATGAACCCAAGAGCAAATGCATCCAGTCTGAATAATTTTGCTATTTTCTTAATAGAAGAAAGGAACAGGGAAAAAATTATGAAAAGTTACATCTCCTGTCTGCAACATTCTGCATAGAATTAAAAATAAAATGGTTCCAAAACCATCTCTAAAATGCTGCAACAGAGGTAAGGGTGGGCTTATAAATACCATTAACCTATTACTGTTGTGCATACAAGAACGAGACAGAAAATTTTCACAACAATTCCCAGAAAATGAAATTATATTGATATACAAAGTTTCTAAACCATCCTTTTATTTTTTCAAGTTTGAAACAGTTTGCATATCTACAAATTAAGAGTTTGCATAAATGTCATGTTTTGTTCTTCACACTGGTGATTTGTACTGACTGGTACAGTAACAACCCTCTTTTACAAATTACATGTCTTCTGAAAGATATTTTTAAATAACCTATTAGTATGATAATTAAAGGCACCTGAAGAATCAGAGGAGATAGCAGCAGAAGCCAAAACTCTCACAGGTTTGCCAAGTTTAGTTTTGCTATCCAGTAAAAGTCAGCTACTTAACATAATGGGATCTAGAAAGGATGCAGATGAGCCCTGTCATCATCCCCTGAAAACAGTTGGAGTTGAAAGCAGTTTCCTTCTGGGATCCCACCTCCTCTGAGATGACTGCCACAAAAAAAGCAGCTGAATGTTTTCACAGGAAGCCAAGCAGCTCAAGCAAATTTCAGACAAAGTCAGAAACTGCTAAACATTATCCCAGTCAATGCTGTAAATTATTCACTCTGTTCTAAAAGCAAGGAACCTGTCCTGGTAGTATGTATGACAAGTCTGCTGTCAGGGATTCAAGCCTGATTTTTGGCTCATCACAAAGGTACTTCAGAAAGAGACATGGAAGATTTTGCTGCATTCAGGCAGTGCTTTGGTCACTGAGGGGTTTGTGTTGGTGATGTGCTTGCTGCTTTTAGTTGCCAGTCTCTTATTTTTTAAATAGCAGGTATTTCTCTCTTCCTTACATATTACTGAGTCTGCCTGAGTTAGAGTAGTCCATGTGTAAGTTATGAGAGAGGGAGAACATATTTCATGACCAAAGTTAATTGTTTCAACTGATCCAGTGTCACTCCCTGCAGAAGCCCACTTTGAGAGAAAGTAGTCTCACCTCTTAATCTTCTTTTGCTCTACTCCATTTTTGCTTTTCTTCCATGGTGTTTACTTAGTCCAACACAGCTCACAGATTATTCTTCTCCCTTATATGTTGCATGGTTCTGTAGGTCAGATGGAAATAAATATTATTATGCCACTAAACTGCCAACTCCATCAGAATTATTAGATCTACAGTGTGCTCTTAATGATTGTTTTAAAATGCTAATAAGAAGAGACCTGGGAATACTTTCAACACAAGAAGTCCTTTTCCAGTATTCTTACCACTCTGGCAGCATCCTAAATAAGTATCCTTTTGGAAGACCGGACGTATCTTAGGAGTACCTGGTGCTTTCTTACACTAGGTCTTTTTATTTCTGCTGGATACCTAATGAAAAAAGCCTACCTTCTCTTATAATTTCTGTATCATAACATCAACACAACTGTAACCAGACTGCATGCATTTTCTGCATTTTTCCATCATAAAGACAACTTTGCATCTCCAGCAGACTTCAGAACTATTTTCTTTAACGTTTTCATTTTCCACTACTCTCCTGGGCAAGTCTGGCTTTGCTGATAGAATGAATCATGTGTTTAATAGTGTTAGTGCTGGCTTACAAAACAGAACACAGGAATTAAAAGATCTTCCATAATGATATGGAAGGATATTTCCAATGAGAAAGGATAAACATTTCATTTCTGTTGCAGGTCCAGACAGCAAAACCGTTAGTGGACACACGTGTCCCAACAATATATGGCCATAAGCTGAAGGTATAGTATTGGGTATTTCACTGGGCCTTCACATCTCCTCTCAAAGGAAATAAAGAGCCTAGCAGATGGTCACAATTTCAGGGCCTTTTTTTTTTTCCCCTCAGTGAAGTGATTGTTACAACAGGACTATCAGGATCCATGAATAGCACATTCCCAGCAACATTAAATAACTTCTTTTATCTTTATGATTATTGATAAAATCAGAGTTTCAGATTAACAAGTGCTAAAGGGTTCAAATAGCCTCCTAAGCCAAGAAAATACCATTGCAAATAACAAGACTAGCCCAATCACCAAGATACAGAGCAAAGAACTGAATAATAGGATGCTAACATATTCAAAGCACAAGAAATAACAATGGATAGCCTTGACTGGCAGTTATCCTTCAAAATCTTACTGCTCCCAAGAGACAAATTTTTAATAAAGGTTGAGAGTGGAAAATAAATTGCTAGCTAATTATCTCTGCTCACTAAAAGGAAACAACAATTAAAAAACCAAAACAAACCCCCCCCCCAAAAAAAAAAACAAAACCAAAAATGCAGCTAAACCCTGTCAAAGACTTACTTCTAACACAGTGCCCCCCAGGCAATGGGAGCATAACCCATATAAGGACTTCAGAATTAATTTCCTTAAAGTTGTTTATCATCTCACTGTGTGACATAATAATCCCCAGGCACCTTAAAACCATTTCACTAGCAAAACAATTCATTTCTTCTTCATGCATAAATTCACGTGCTATATTAGGATGTGGATTCAATTGCTGATGTTAATTTTTTTCCCATTACTGTAAAAATAATTGCTTAAGTTCCTTTGAAAATGAAACACTGCATAACCCTCCCCCCACACACAGAGGTTGACAACAAAAACACCAACAGGAACCCACCAGTCTTAGGTATGCTCCTTAGAACTGCAGGTCCTGATACCTCAAGGTAAGACTGGTTCCTTCTCATCCTCCTGATTTCCATCTCCTATAGAAAGAGGGGAGGAAAAAAATGTTTGCGATCTTCTGGTATCCAGTTCTACTTTACAGTCACTCTCCTCAGGGTTAGTTTGTCATGGGATGACTTAATGCACCAGTTTTGGGTACCTTTATACCACAGTGTGATCATCATCTGGCCTGCTTTGGTTACAAAGCCCAGCAAACAAGGCAGATGCACTAGATTTCCTCCAGAAACCTGCCACTCTAACATTAGCCACTCAAAACTGTCAGATCTGGATGAGCAGGATTTACTATTACTTTTGAATAGGAGTTGAAATATCTTTGGAGTGTCTAGAATCAGCTATGGGGAAGGAAAGGATGAGAAAGGAAAGACTGGATTAGTATCCTCAAAACAAGACTATTCCTTCAGCAATTCTGTCCCAAGAGCCTTTTGAGGATGAGACGTTGAAGTCCAGCTATGAAAATTGTGCTTTCCCTGCTTTCCTCTGTCTGGCCTCTCTCTGGTTATCTTCAATTCAGCCTTTCCAGAAAAGGGATTGTTGGGCCTCAGATAATTGTATAAATAAGTTTTTCTCTTCACCTCTCCCCCATTCCTTCCCAATCCCCACAAACACACTTTTAGCATGGACATGTCTTCTTTGAAAAACAACATGGTAACATATTTTACAAATTAGAAAACACCACAGGATGTCCAAAGGGATTCTCTCTCTTCCACTGGACTATTTCCATTTTTATCCAGTGTTGACACAGTTAACTTTAGAGATTGAGATTATTAATATCTTCCATTTTAAAATCAAATTTTAAAAGGCATAAAATCATTATAATGATGGAAAGAACTAGCTTATACTTCCTCATACATCTCTCTCCATTTGTTTATTACACCCAGTTGTTGCTTCTCTACTTAAAACAGCCTGCAGTCCCTCCACAATGAAAATGGCCTGCAACTGGACTTAATCCTAATCTCAGTGAAGTCAATGGAAAAGTTGCTATTTGATCCAAAGCCCATCAAAGATAATGAAGAATATCCCTCTGACTTCACACAAATCTGGACAAGTCCCATCATGTGCTTGTACACTGTCCATAACAATCCTAGCTTTTGATAAGAGCCTATGAAGGCAGCTAGAGACAAAAATTATGATGATGGTTCTGGTAAATATGTTGACAAATATTTGTAGAAATTCTGCTTACACTCATGAAATGCATTCACTAATCATGCAGACTGCAGCTGTGGTTGCAGGAGAGTGTTTCAGGGTCTAATTCACAGCATTTCAAAGGGCTTTGTTTCCCTGTGTCACTATGAAAATGGTGAAAAAAAAGGTTCTCTCAATAATTGCACAGAGCTTTACCTGATCAGTGTCTGTTGCGTGCTGTGTAGAGAAGGAGACAGCAGTTTTGAGCACCCCATGATACATCACTGCTGCTTGTTATGCCCTTGTAAAAACAATAATTTCTTTATCCTTTCTGTACATGAAGCTGGAGGAAGACCAACTTTCTGCCACTGAAAAGAGGCAACTGTTTGCTGCTGGAGAAGATGTCCTGCATAAAAGACAATAAAGAGACAATAAAGGAGAATAAAGGGACAAATTTACAACAAAAATTACTACAAGGCCAAAAGGTAACATCAACAGCATTATTTCCATGTAGTTATCAAGTTTACTTCTCAGTGATAAACATAGCTAAGGATAAACTGCTTTGTGAGGATACATTTAAAAGGCAGCCCAAGGTATAATCAAAACTTCAGAAAGCCGTTTCCTTGTCCTGTCACATGAAATCTAATGCCAGATCATTTTCCTCCCACACTATGTTAAAGAGAAGATGGCTTTAAATTAGTTTTTCACTTTAATAACTGAGGGAATAAAAACAAATGGGGGGGAAATGTTGCCCTACTTTTGGAAAATAATTGAAGCAAACCTGTTATGTCTCAGCGAAGCTGTTGATCCTGCTAAGTGAGTCATTGCTGCTGACTTTGCCAGTTGTTCCTACAGACACCACTGGAAAAAGGGAGACCCAAAGCTGAGAGATAAAAAAAAAGCCAGAGCAAAAGTATAATTAAAAAAAAAAAAAAAAAAAAAAAAAAAAACNGAAGCAGGCAAAAGTGAAAATTTAATTTACTGCTCAAAGGAGACCAAGCAAAATGTGCCTTGAAGATTTATCACTGGAGAGAACCATCTTAAATATTTTTGATTCAGCAGGAAATTCACATCCCAATAGGGAATAGCAAACCAGTCAACAACAGGGACAGGTTTTTGAAATAAAGGGTTTGTATAGTTCAGGTTGTTATGTCCTATGATTCATTTGCAGCCAGTCTACTTCTTGATAGACTGACTATTCACCAAGCCCTACAGTGTCTCCAGAAAGCAAATGCTGCTCAGCTGAAATGACCCAGGTAGAACTCACTACACATTACTGTCACAAATATCCTGACATTTGCACAGTTCCTTTACCTGAGGCAGAGTTGGTCATAGCCCCATCATGCAAATCCATATCTTAACACTTATGGCTTGTCACTAGTGAATAATATCCAGATCTGTGCAGCCAACAACAGGAATTACTTAATTCCACTGCTGAAGCTGTGATTACACAAGATACAGAAGGAGCAGAGCATTCTCCTCCTTTTCATTCCTTCACTCTGTTCATGATTCAAATGGCAAACTCCTGTTGTTTTCTTTGGATCAAGTCTGGTTTTCACCAAACCTCTCCATTAGCTAATTAAAATTGTGATAGCAGCAGAAAATTAACACAACAAAACAAAAAAAACTTGGATTTTTTTTCTGCCACTTTCTGCAAAGTAATGAATTCCAGGATTGTTGCAAGGGATGGAGAAGACCATACAGTGGGAGCAGGAGGGAGATGAGCAGGAAAAGGGAGAATGTGGGTCCTTTGTTTTTTGGTGGCAGGAGATTGTTGTGAGATGAACTCAGCTGCCTGGAAAATTGCAGTCTAAGAAATCACAGAATGTATCCAAGGCATTTGAGGCAGTAGACTTACCTCCACTATCTTCATGCTTCTCAACTCAATATATCAGATTTGTACAGAACAAAAACTTATAAACCAAAGTAACAAAAGTCAGTGATTAAGCATTTCAGATACCAGACATGCCCTCACCTACAGTACTGCACTACTGCAATTCCAAGACTGGAGGGTTGGCACTAATCTTAGATAAAGCTATAGAATTCTTCCTCTTGTAAAATGTCCCAAAATTCCATATAGGCAGGAGTGTGTTTGGAAGACACTGAACAAAGTCTACCCTCTTAAGAATGACAAAAAGATTGGGTTACAAGGGCCAGTTAATGCAGATCAAGAAGGAGCAAGTCCCTGTAGGGGAGGTATACAATTTCAGGTAAAACTCCCCCTACCAGAGGATTGACAAATGCTTCACAATCTGGATTCCCTGGCATGGGAACACAAAAAGTGTGAAGAAGTCTGATTCTACTTATATGGTTTTCTCCTCTAGTTTAATTGAAGAAAAATGAAAGCAGGAGCTGTGGAAAGTGAACCAGGCGAACTGAGCCATTCTGGATAGAATTACAAAGTCCCAGCCTCAGTATCAGGTTCAACGATGGCATGAGGATTGGCAAGAAGCTGAAAAATACATGGCCAACATTGCAAGATGTCCTTGTGAGCAGTGTAAATCACAGAGCCAAAAGGTGGCCCTGAGCTTCTGTTCTTTCCTTCACAGTTATTTCTGGATCAGAACTGCTCAGAGAGCACATTTTGCTGCACTTTTGTGCTGGGGATTAACTGCACGTGGCAGCCAGCCACACAGTTAACAGCCTTTCACTTAATGCATCCACTCTTATCAAATGAATCCCAGAGCACTCTTCAGACTTTATCAGGCAATTTGTAACTGCTGTAGTTTCTACACTCAGACTGTGCACCATGGAGAAATGGTGCTCTCAGAAGTAATCTAGAAATTATTGAATAAACCAGAAGCAATTGCTTATCACTTCCCTGAGAGAAACAGCCAGACACTGCAACAAGATTTAGGGTGACCAGAAGGGCACATGCATTGAGGTCTCCAAAACCTACACTGGCAAAACAACCAAGTTCTTATTTTCATCAGTAACAGAGATGAAAATTAGCAACAAAATGGCTATAAGAGGTTTTAGCAAGCTTTTCCAGAGAAAGAAAATAGATTGTCTTTTGCTTTTCCATGTCCAGCTATGGGCTTTGAGCCCTCTAAGTAATAAATTCTCAACTTTCCTCGCACACAAACCAGAGGGAAGCTGCAGCACTGCCCATCAAGCAGGGAGCTGGCATCAGCTCTCCTTTTACCAGCCTCCCTATTGCCTTGGACTGCTAGGCCTCTGTGGTCATCTGTGTTGATTTTTGAGGTATGCCCTCTGTCATTTCAGTCTGATTCAGTATGTGGCTCATACTATCTGTATGTTCACCATATTCACTTCCTTACCCATTACCTCTAGCCTGAGTTCACTGAAATAATGTTTTTTGAAGCCAGTATTTTCTGAACACGTGTAAATGGATTGTCAAAGGTGTAGCTCATCAAAATCTGCCTGAGTCTTTGGAGAACAGTAAATGGTATTTCTTCTATCCCAGGATTATCCTTTTGTCAAATCTTTGGTCCAAGTCCTAATTCCAGAGGGCTTGTTCAGGAAAAGCAAAGCAGTCAAAAGAAAAAGAAATAAAAATTGTGGCACTGAAAACAAAAACTACCTCAGCCTCTCCCCAGCTTCTATCTGGACACAATTATTGAATACACATACATCAGTTTTACTAAAGCTTCCCAAAACTGCTTAATCAGAGGCAGAAGGCAAAATGACAAAGCTTCAACCCAAACAGTTAAGACTTGACCAAGAAACTTCCAACTAAAAGAAAAGCTTCTACAATGAAAAATATAAGGCAGCTTTAATTGCTGTAGAGGCAACATTACAAACCAAATATTTTTATAAAAAGTAGTGTGGTTAAAAATCCAGGAGCTTCACAGTCAGAAAGTTAAAAAATTATGGGAAAGTAAATATATACTGCAGCCATCCCCACATCAGCTGTTAAGTCTGTGCTCTGTAATTAACAGGTACTAAAACATCTGTAAGAAGTAGTCATTAGAAAACACCTTTTCCCACTCATTTCAGAAACAGTTAAGCCATTTTGAAGGACATTTATCCTTTAACAAATAAGCAAACTTGATGCAGATACCTGATGGAAACCTCTTTATCAGCAGGGGAAATTCAGTAAAGTTGCACATGAAAATAGGATCAGTGGAAGTATTTGGCAAGATCTGCCATAACTTGTGCTACTCTGATCTCTCTGTGATTTTATAGTTCAGCTGACACCAGTCCACAGTCAAATTTTAATAAAGTACAAGTCATACCAATTCCTGTCAAGTATTTTTCTGCTCTCCCTCTGTTGCAATTGAAAACTTTTTTACTAGTCATATGTATGCTCCAGCAGCAGGAAAAAATGAGAATCTTTTTTACATAAGGACATTCTTTACCAATTCCAACTGAAGAAAGAATTTTTCTGAACCAGCCTTTCCACTGGCCTGACTGATGGAAATTGCTCTGACTCTGGTAGCTCAGGCAGTAGTCGTGAATGAAAGAAAAGGAGAATTCCCTTTCTTTCCTCTGGAAGAGGACAACAGCTGTATCACCAGCAAGCACTTTTCAGCTTTCTTTGCTAACTAAGCTTTGGTGCCAAGAGAATAATCCTGAAAATAAGACATATAAGGTTATTAAATCAAGGCAGAGACAGGTTCTTTGTTTTATATTTCTCTTTTCTGTCTGGAAGAACAATTTAAGAACCAGACATCTAAATGAGATGGGGAAAAAGGGGAAAAAACAGCTGAAACAAGTGTGAAAAGTAAGATGAAGGAAAAAGAAAGAGATCATGTTAATCATGGAAAGCAAAAGAACAGCTAGAACAAGACAGAGTTCCAGAAATAGCATTATTCCAGTAGTCTCCTGTGAAAGCAATTTAGGAAGCAGCAAAGTGTCTTACTCCCTCTTGGATAACAACAGCACTTGGAAATTTTACTGTCCTTAGCCTTCCTGCTTTGCCCTTATTCTGAAAGTCAGTCCTTTCCTGGCATGGTGAAACAGCAGAGCAGGGATCACAAGCCCATTTTGGGACTACAACCCTATGCATTAACATATTTTGATTTCTATAGTTTAAGTTAAAATACTGTTGTTCCTATGCAGATGATAACTTCCAACATCAAAAAAAATGGACCTGTGAGGGTACTAACCTTTTAAACTATGCAGCTAAACTTAGCAAAATTTGTTAACAGAACTGTAGAATGAGCTGGAGTGTGTTGGACAATCAGGTGGAAGGATTCATATAGTTTAGGATACTAGGGGGTTAAGTATTCTCTAAGAGTGTAGATACTAAAGATGCTATGTCTTCAGTATAGGGAAAAAAACCATGAAGCAAAATGACATAAAAGCCATTTCCCTTACAATTCCCAACAAAATTCCTCTGAGATTATAACAGCTAGTAAAGAAAAAGCCTAGCTGGGAAAATTACTATAAGCCAACGGTAACTGTAGCATAACTAATTGATCTGGTTACAATTTGGACTTTTTTTCCACATAACAATTATCATCTAAGTTTCCAAGGTCTCTCCAGCAAGGACCCAGTTGGCTGACAGCAAATACTTCAGAGTGAGGGTTTTGGAAATCTTCAGAGGCTCTGAAGCCCCCGAGCCACTTGCTGCAAATGAAGGAGAGTTCTTAGCAGACAAATTCCCTCCTACTGCAGCAATACTTCCATCTGTACTCATGATTTCATGCAATTTTTGTGTCTGTCACAGTAATTACATTTACAGAGTGAAAATTCTAAAAATATACAAATTTTGTTTCAAGCTTCCCTTTTAATAGCATTTAGCAGCTAGACACAAGGAGAAGCAGCACCACATGACTGATCTGCACATTACAGTCTACCACTCTGTTACACCACCATTGACAGGAGACAAACACTTTTTTTCTGAAGCACATATTCTGTATTACTTATTTTTAATTACACTTCTTCAAAAGAAAAACGTGTATTAAAATCAGGAATTATCTTAGCATAGCCAAACAGGGTAGCAGCAATTCTCTCAGAAGGGTTAACAACCAAAACCAAGACTTAAACCAGTATTAGCTACTCCTTTATTTAACACAGAATTTCATCTGCAACCCTGTTGGAGGCTGGACTTGGATATACCTTCTGAGATATTTTCTCCATTCTCATTTGCAATATGGATCACTAGAAAATGCTTGAAATGCTAATGCTGAAAAATTATTTTCTAAAAGACAGAAACTCTAGCATGTGAGACTATGACTTTTTAGTACTGAACTAAGAGCAGAAGTACCACCTGCTGTGACCAACACCTTACAGTACTTCAGTGACTGCCACACAACTGCAAACTCCTGGCTTCAGAAAATTGGCAGTTTCCCAGGGCAGGATCCCCAAACCCAGCAAACCAGAGAGATAAGCTTCACCATACCTAAGTGCCTGGGTCAAGGAGGAAAAAGGATTCTTGTTTTCCCAAAGCAGTAGTGGGACTGGCCCAATATGCTGCAGCAAGACACATCCTAGAGTGCATTGAGTATATCCAGACCCCGTGTGGAGGGGGTGACCACGGGGAAGTGGTCAACTACAGATCTCCATGGCTGGATGGAGGTCATCTCAAGCCAGCCGTGATGGGAAAGTGCCAGGACAGACAGACTCTGCTTCTGTCGTGCACCTCTGTTACAGCAATGACACGGGGCAAGCACCTATCATCTGTTTCCCTCGACAGTAGCTCATTTCTAAAAGAAAGATGATGAACCCTTTAAACAAGATCCAGAAAGTAATTTAATGAACCAGAATTTCCTTTGCTATCAGAAGGAAGATGACAACTCAGCTTTCATAGCAATTCTATTTTATAATGAAAACATCCTGTGACCTCATGGCTGAACTGAAACCCCCTGGAGGTCCCCTGCTTCACGTGGTTTTCGACTGGATCATTAGGGCACAGCTGGCACTGTAAGGGACCAGCTATCCTTAACAAGTTACATCACTGAACCCAAAAATTTATTTCCTTTTCTTCTTTAAAAGCTTAGTTTGGAATAATAATAACCTAAAACATTTGACAAAATGCCACTTCCCTTATAATTAAGTAGAAATCATACTCTCTTCAAATCCCTGGCTCCAAAGTTAAACACTTTACTACTGAAGCACTGGTATGATTACAAATTAAATACTTGAAACAAAAGAGAACTAAAGTACCACTTATAAAAAAGAATGTCAAGAGTTACAGGAAGTATTAATCTCAGGGTCAAGTTCTTCTTTCATTTTCATTATTGTAAATCCAGGCTTGCAGCTTTATCTTCACTGCAATTCCTGTGGATATTGTAGCCTTACATTAAAAAAAAAAAAGTCAAAAACCCCTGATCAACTAATTTTGATGTTTTAAAGACATCTGGACTGAGATTAACTACCAGTTCACTGCCATGGGAAACAAGAGGTCATTCTTCCCCTTTAATTCCAATCCTCATGCCTCTCTTCCATTCTGTTTGTCTTATACCTGTGCTCTTGAAATCCTGAGCAAGGTCAACTGCAGGAGAAGAAGTTGGTTTTTTTTTATTCTTTTTGAAAGGAGAATAATTTTCCTGTGGGTTAATTAGCTGAATCAGTTCATTAGAAATGAATTTAAGACTAAGCAGGGAAGGAAGGAAGGAAGAAGTAAAGACACATATTCCTTTGGTAAAGTAGAAAAACATTTACTCACTGCTTGGCAGTACCTAACACCAAAATAGGTCTCCTAAGGGTTGATAGAAACAAATGAAATCCAGTAAAATGGTTGCAACTCAATAATCCTTGTTGGTTACCATGGAAAAGCTATGAATATAGACACAATAAGGGTTTGTCCAAGTTAGGAATGACTAATCTGGTATTCACACACACACCCCTTTAAACTGGACAAACACCAAGTATGAGTGTATTTTTTTACTACTTCTTCATATTTACCACAATAAAAGGAAAATTACTTAAATATTCCCAATTTTTTTTAACAGAGCTTTTTTATGATTTTAGGACAAAATTATTCACCTGGATTTCCAGGTCCAAATTTAAGCAAGAAAAAAGAGTTGAAACCATATTGCCTGCAGTTTTAAAAAATTGAGTCAGGCCTACTAAAAATGTTGCACTTGTACAATTGCATTAAAAGCTGTGAAACTGAAATATGAATTGTGATTATTTTTAGTTGATTTCTAGTTACAGAACATGCAGTGTTCATGTTTTTAAGTTTTCCTTTCCTCTTTTCTTCTTTTTTTTTTCAGTTGATGTGGCAGCAGGAACATGAAGAAAAAAAAAAAAAAAAGAGAGAAAGAGCAATACCACAAAAGTTGTAATAAAATTGTAACAGTGACAATCTGTTTTATTAGATACCAGGAAAAAATTCTTTACTGTGAGGCTGGTGAGACACTGGAACAGCTTGCATAATAAATTCTGGATATCCCATCCCTGAAAGTGTTTATAGCCAGGCTGGATGGAGTTCAGAGCAACCTGATCTACTGAAAGATGTCCCTGTCTATGGCAGGGGGATTAGAACTAGACAATCTTTAGGTTCCCTCTCAATCCAAACCATCCTATGATTCTATGATCTTTGTTCCTAATTCTATTATCTTTGTTTCCAACACTTATGTTTGACTCCATTCTAACTTCACTGAAGTCACCTCAATTGCTCCTTGTTTGAAATGTGTGTCTAAAAATAAATTGTAATGTTTATTTAAGGGATTTAACATGTGTGTTTTGAAAAACTGCATCAGCACAAAAGAAGAGCAAAAAAAACCCCAGCAGTGTCATGCAGCAACAAACAGAGGTTATCAGGACAGAGTACAGCACAATAGTTTGTTTAAATCTGTGGTTTGATCTGTCCCTTCGGTATTAAAATAGTTTCATCCCACCATACAGCCTGCTGTGAAGGATGGAAATGATACCTTCACCTCAGAGTTGAGGAACTCAGGCATAGTTTACTGTCACAGTAATCAGAGGGTCATATTTGCACCTGACATCATTCTCACTATTTGCATTCCAAGAAAAGCCAACTAGGTCACCAAGAAAATCAGCTCAGGTATAAGAACAATTAAACTCTTATCTTGAGTATAACAGTCCTTTCACAGTCCTCAGCCACTATGACAAATTCAAGCACATTTCCATAAGACTGGACACAGAGATAACCACAAGATAACCACAGAGTTCAAGGTCCAGGTTCACAAGTCAGTGAGAGATTGGCATCTGAAATATCATGTGGGGATGTCACTTCCATGCCAACAAGAGGTGCAGATATTCTTTTGCTCTTCTGCAGCTGAAAAGCTGAACAAACATATGAACCACAATGTGTGGAAGCACTAGAGTTTGTTGGGCTGCAGGAAGGAGCTGTGTAATTTGTCATCCTGAAGTTCTGTTACAGCTCTCCAATTTACAATCTCATTTCTACTGGGACTTTGTGAACAGTAACTATTAAACCATACCTGGGGGAAGGTATGGCACACCAGGAGAAAGAACATCCCCGTGGTGGGAAACAAAGAGCATACAGGAAGGAAGGTGGAGATGTGATGGCTGATATGCTACTGTGTCAGAGGGGCAGGTAATGAAAAACTCCCATGCCTGCTGTTGTTCCAGCCCTCAAACATCGTTTCTAGCTGGAGGAGCCAAAGAACAGTTAAATGAGGAAGGAAAGCTGAAATGGAACATCCTGGTCACCTCCACATCCGGCATCATCCTCTGTTTCCTGATTAACCAAATATAACCCAGATTTATTTCACTGTCATATTTTCTTTCAAATCAGCAGATTCTTTATTTTTTAAATTAAAGCAAGCTAAAGCTGTTGGAAAGCACACAAGCTCGAGCACAAGGATAATGGTTACAGTATATATGTGTATGTCAAAGTGATACACTACCACCTCCTAGCAATTCCCTTGCCTGAAAAAAAAAAGAGCAAAAGGAGATAATACTACAAAAATCATAGGGAAGTAAAAATTTTCTTATATATTTAAGTAATGCTGAAATATTTCTTCAGCCTGTAGAAGCTTGACATTTACATACATTGTTAAAGGAATAGAAGAAAGTCCTTCTTTGGTATGAACAGAGATACAACTTGTGAAGTGAATCTACCTTTCTGCAGCGTTTTCTTTCAGCATTTCTGAGACTGTTAATAACCTCACAAAAGGAATTCAGCTACAGATGAGAAAGACTTTTTGCTCTTTCTTACCTATTTCTTTGTTGCTCATGACCAACAGAAAGTTAATTTTACATTCTGCATCAACCAGCAAATTTTGAGTCTCATTTCAATTTTAAAACTCACAGTTCTCTTCATGAATTAAATATGGCATCTAGTAATACAATCGCTACAGTAAGGCTGGAATTTTTGTTCCAATAATACACTGATTAAACTCTGCCCTCAGGAGTTTCTGCTTTCAGCATGACAAAGGTTGCTTTGATTATCCCCCGTCTGCATTATCTATGTATAAGGGCTTAAGTACAGTGCCATGATTTGGGAGGCATGTGGAATCGTGCCTGTCATATATAATCTATACGCATACACACAAATTAAATCCCATTGAGCTGGATTCCCTGGTGCCTCCCCGGAGCTCAGCTGGCATAGCTGCACTGAAAATTGGTCCCATTCTCAGGAGACAGACAATCACTTCTTGCCTCTGCCTTCCCGCCCCCATCCTCCAGCTGTCCCTCCTGGGGCCGCTTGCTGCTTCATTTGTGCACTGCCAGCACTTTTATTGCGGGAGCTGTGGCCTTCAAATTGCTCCTGCCACTTCATTAACACCATCAGAAACAGAAGCATTTGCTGAACAGCGTAATATTGATAATTGGTTTAATTTGGTCTCACCATCTCTGCCAGGCTTCCCTGCAACAGAAGCATGCAGAGCAAACCTGGCCAAGCTCTTTTAACAGACTGTATGGCACAAGTTTCATTGCACTCTTAGGCTCCTTAGTTTGAAGCTTAGCACAAATTAGAATACAAATTAACAGGTTACAGTGCAAGAAAGCACAGCCTTAACCAGGCATAGCTTGCATCTCCCAGAGGAGAACACACCTTGAATTTTGGACCAGCTGGTACATAGCAAATGGAGGGCAGCTGTAGCCTGGCCACACTCACAAAAATACATGTGAAAACACACAAGGAAAGACAAGCAAAGAGGGTGTAAACCCTCAGGAAATACTGGTTCCCCACTAGGCACAGTCCCTGCAGCTTTTCTATTTTCTGTCTTTTGCAGCAGTTCAGTCTCTCCTTTGCTACATTTGTTCTCACAGCCCTGAAAGGGAGCTTCTCGTGTGAAAAGTGCAAATTACTTCATCCTTGCTGCTGCTCCAACTTCATAACTGTGTTTTACAGTGCTGATACATCCTGTATCACACTTACAGAACATGCTAGCAGTCACCAGCTAAAGCATTTCAGCCTCACATCTACATCCTAGGCTAGAGAAAACGTGACTGATTGATTAAACAACACGAAAAGACACACAGATCGGAGACACATCAGTTGGCAGACACACCATAAGGATACAGACCACCTGACTGGTTCAAACTCACTGTCAATGAGGATACACACAGAGGCAGCTCTGTCCACTGGACTGTACTAGGACATCAGTTGAAATGAGCCTTACTGTGAAAAATCAAAGTGAATTTTACAAACATCAGCTAAAGAAAGTATAAAACACAGATTACACTATAATGCTAGTCATGAAAAGTTGCAAAAGTTTGCAAATCTTCAGATGTGGGAGAAAAAATAATATTCACATTTGCTGGAAAAATCAGAGAAAGAGAATTCCAGCAAATGGGTGCAAGTGCATAGAGCTATAATCCAGACTTGAATTAAGATCGATTTCAAGTACTTTAGAGATCCAATCTGAACGTTTTGCACAACGAGTTTCAAGTTTTGAGTTTGTGAGCTGAAGGCAGGAGCCCATTTTCCTAAGGCTAAGTGCAACTAATAACAGCTGTAAAATAGTTCTGGCTGCCTGACAGGGCATACTTTCATCCTCTGACCTTTCTGAGAAAAAGACCAACGTTGGCATAGATGTACTGGCACATTTTTTCCATCATATAACATATTATCCTGATGCAACTAATCACTCCACTGTAAACACCATTTTATTTTTATGTTTATAATTTCTCAGACTGATGAACACTTTCTGCTATGGAGTTTATAAACATATACAGTTTTTTTAAAACCTTGTTTGTAATTCAGAGTTCTTATAAAAAGAATATTTTGAATGCTATGTTACCTCCAATACCAAAGATAGACATTAGAATTTGACATGCTTGGGCTCCATGTTCTGTGCAATGAACATTCCCAATACAAAATACATGGCCTACATATGAAACCAACCAGGAAGTGGGTGGAGAAAATGACACCAAATTGGGAGTTTAAATTATGTGCCAAAATAAAATATCCTATTTACAAAAGCACTCACACATTTTCAGATGGAAAGCAAACAGAAAAACACAAGCCTTCTTTTGTTGGCTAACTATGGTTCTATATCTTAATTAGATAATCAAATTTAAATAAAGATGTTTGCTTCCAGTTTAAAAGTGTTGTTATCTGACCACACTTGTAAATGGCAAACAGCTCAAGCCACTAAAATCAAAGGGGAGGCTAATTGTATTAGGCTAAAGCATGCAAAAGGATTGACTTTACAAGCCCTTCATCTACAGAACTCCAATTGCCCTACAGGATCAGAGCCTTCCAAAGGGATCTGAGACCTTCCTAGTCCTTTCAGTTCTATTTCTTAGGCTTGAAGAGCTAGGATGCCATCTGGCATAGGCTTGCAGCAGCTGCACAAGATAAACTTGAGCAAAACATACTGGCACAGTAGTAATTACCAATTTGAGTGGGCAAGTACTGCACATTACCTTACCTAAACAAAAACTTGTGGGGAGTCCACACTCTTGAGTACATCACAATCATACCATTATATATATTTATGCATATATATATATATAAACTAAAAAAGCTCTTCTGATAAGTTCAGTAAAATGCTTGGGTTGTTTACTTTAATTTTGTAGTACTTTCAAAGCTGGCCCCTGTTAACACTCTGTTTAACCTAAAATACAATTCAGCCCAATTATGCAACAAAAGAAATAAACTTATTTTACAGAAGAAAACCATAGCTAGTTCACAAGCTGGAAAAGGTATTTAATGGCTTTAGAAAGACTGGCAAATTACTAAGTATAATCATACTGTTCACAAAAATGACTGGGAACTTTGCAGATCTTTCTATGTGCATCTTGGAACAAGTATTGAGCAAATCACTCAACTAGACCCAGAAAATAATTTAGGGTGGAAAGGACTTCAAAAATCAAATCCAATTACAATCCACAACCACACTGCCAAGTCCACCACTAAACCATGTCCCCAAATGCCACATCTACACATCTTGTGAATACCTCCAGAGATGGTGACTCCAACACTTCCCTGGGCAGCCTGTTTCAATGTTTTTCATGGTTTTTATGAAGAATTTTTTTTTAATATTCAATCTAAACATTCTCACAGCTTGAGGCCATTTTGTTTTGTCCTATTGCTTGTTACCTGGAGGAAGAAACCAACTCCCACCTGGCTACAACCTCCTTTCAGGCAGTTGTAAAGAGAGGTAAGGTCCTCCCTCCACTTCCTCATCTCCAGGCTAACCTTCAGCTGCTGCTCATATTTGTGCTCCCGACCTTTCAGCAGTTTCCTTGCTCTTCTCTGGACACTCTCCAGCACCAGTGTAAATTTTCTCATAGTAAGGGGATCAGAACTGAACACAGGATTTGAGGTGTGGCTTCTTCACAGGTGTGGTCTGCTGAGTACAGGGGGACAATCCCTGCCCTGGTCCTGCTGGCCTCACTATTGCTGGTACAGGCCAGGCTGCCCCTGGCCTTCTTGGCCACCTGGGCACTGCTGGCTCGTGTTCAGCTGCTGTCACCAGCACCCCCAGTCCTTTTCCACTGGGCAGTTTTTCAGCCACTCTGCCCCCAGTCTGTAGTGCTGCAGGGGTTGTTGGGACCCAAGTGCACGACTCAGCTTGTTGAGCCCTTTATAACTGGCCTTGGCCCATCAATCCAGCCAGTTCAGATGCCCCCCCCAGAAACCTCCTATCCTCCAGCAGATAAACACTCCCATCCAATTTGGTGTCCTCTGCTGAGGGTGGACTCTGCCCCCACATCCAGATTATTGATAACAATATTGAACAGATCTTTATACGTGGAGGAAAAGACAGTTTTCTCTTTACACCACAGAAGTATGTGCTTTCTAAGATCCAGATGAGGAATTTTTATCCCATGAAAGTGAAATGCATAGCTCCTTTAAAGTCCATCTAGTTATGACTTACTTGCAGAGAGTGACCCTGTTAATCTAACTGTGGAAAATGTTTGAAGTTCTAGAAAGAGGTTTTCAAATTCTCAGTTTCCACAAGGCCAAACAACTCAGTTGAGTCCAGTAGGACTGAAAGCCCAGACACTGTTCATTCTTAAGAGAACAAAGGCTGTTTAGATTTGAGAGACTGGACAGGAAGAGAGAGAAAGCTGCCCCATGCATGTGTTTCTGTGTTTACACAGGACTACCAACTCTACTCCTTTTAATCACCTCTTCCCCTCCTGCTTTGGGCATTAAACTAGAACTTCACACATGAAGCAATCATTACCTATGGCTCTTGTGCAGAGCAACCCTGGTCTGCATGTACCATGAAGCCATTCTCACAGGTACATCAACTTCTACTCACATGTGATAACTGATGGATCTTGGACACTTGGAGTTACCATTGTTAGAGGAAATATATGTCCTTGAGCAGTAGGCCTGGACTGCCCTGAACATGCATGAGGCCTAATGCCCACCCACAATCAACATCCCAAGTGCAATAACTCTCAAAAGTTTCTATTGCACTGTTGGGCAGAAACATAAGCAAACACATTAGCTGAGTCTGCATCTGGGTGCCCAAGCAATTTATGCCACCTGTAGAAAATGCTGCCAGAGGTGTTTTGGGTCAGGATCTCCCTTCTAACAATTAATACAAGAGAACACAGCATCTTGGAACACATCCTGCCTCGGAGACCTTTGTGCCAGATTGTGATATGCCCAGTGTCACATAAAGATCAGTGAGATACTCTTTTCTAAGCCTCAGTCATTTCCTACTAGCTGCTGCCAGGCAGGAGGAGTGTAAACAGAACAGCATGCAGAAGCTAGATCTGTGGCAGCCAAGAGATTTCCTCCTCCAGGGGAATTTCTTACTGGTAATTTTCAAGACAAATTTAATCTCCTACATCAACTGGAAAATGAAATCTGATAAACTTGACAAAGTTGATGATGAGAGACAGAACCTGGTACCTCTGAAAGTCACTGCCAGGGTACACCCATTCTCCTTCCAGCCATAACATTTGGGATGTATAAGATCTCCAAGCAGGTTTTGATCAAGGTCCAAGTAAATATGTACATGGCCAAGAGGTCAGCTGAATGCTGTTCAATCAAGAAGTCAACAGGTGTTGGTTTTGCCAGAACCAAAGGCAGGAATCACACATGCCAAAGGTGAGCTAGTTAGCAAAAACTGTAACATTTAATGCTAAAACACACACTGAGGCTAGTTTGCTGTACTTCCAAAAGAGTGCATTGATCTAGAGACTGGAACAATCAAGGCAGCAGTTAGAAGAAAAAAAAAAAAACAAAACCCTTCTTGATACTCTTGCCAAACCAACAGAAATGCCACTTACATTCTTAAAGTTAACATCCAAATAACTGATCACATTTCATCAAGAAGAAACATGTTCCTATTGCCTGAGGTAAGCACAGAATCTATTAAGGAACCAAATAGGAACAAATGAAATATTAAGCCTGAACTTGACAAGCAACATTCCAGTTCCTACCATATTTTTTTTTGGGGGGGGGTGTATATTAGGAGGACAGATTATTCTGTGTAATTCATTACTTTCCTGTGAATTGTATCTAACTGTAAAAAAGTGCAACTCAACAAATTAGGACATGATTTATCTTCTGGCCTTTGAAGGACAGGTGGGGTGCTCTTGGTTAATATACTGAGGAATGCAGCTCAGGACAAAGAATTCAGACTGATGCAACCCTTGTCTTTCATTAAGCTAAAAACCAAGGGTATTTTCAAATTTACTTTCAAACAATTTTTACACTTCCAGTATGTGTGAAGAATTCAACAACTGCTGACAAAAAATTAAATATCCAAGGAATAAAGCTCTGTCTGCTTAGCCATGCTGAACAGGAGCTAAAGGGACTCATTCTGCAGGAGGCATCCTCAGCCCCTGTGACTAATGTGGCTTAGTGGCAGCTCAGGTACCATGGAGTGGTGGGTGTTTGGTTCCAGGAATCTAGAATAAAGGCATTTATCTCAGTTTGCTCATCACATAAAAGCCCCTAAAAGCACTTGTAAGATCATCACACACTGTGAGAAATGAGCACTGAAGAGTGCAAAACACAAGTTCCACCTTCATAAAGATTGCTGACAATAAATCCGAAAGTATTCTCTCCCCCAGGTGAACATTTATTTATCTTCTTTCTGGATGAAATAAAATAGGCAGACAAATTAAACATGGCAAAATCCTGGAATGGTCAACATATCAGCTTGAGGAATACGGGCTCAGTGTGCGCATAAATTGACTGCTCCAAGACTCATTGTAATCCCATTTAACAGTGACCCCTAGTGTTGTTCGGCAGCGCCGTTGCTTTTTCTTGGGCAGAAAAGATCAAACAAACCGTAATAAAATAAAGTGGCCTTTATACTACAGGGCAGCACCAATGCTCGGCCTCTGGTGTGGAGAGTGGAATGCCCCTCAGTCAAAGCAGAGAGGCGGCAATACGTTTTATTGAGGTAAGGTAGTAATTTGACAGAGTTCAATAAATTCCATGGAATTTAACGGTGGTTTAACAAGGTTCAGTAAGTTTGATGGCAAGGCTGACCTTATTAATTCATGCATGGCAGAAAAAAGCAGGAGAGGAGAGGAGAGGAGAGGAGGGGAGGTTACTCTCTCTGGGTATGACAGGTCTGTTCCGGTACCAATTGAATTTTTGGCAGAGTTCCACAGGGTGATGGTGGGTCCAGAATGAGTCCCAGGACCACACTGGGGTATCCAGCCTCCTGAAGGAGCAGCTCAGNAGAGGAGAGGAGAGGAGAGGAGAGGAGAGGAGAGGAGAGGAGAGGAGTTTTAATTCTGCAGTAACTATTGAAAGCTCTAAAAAACTCTTAAACTCCAAGTGTCATTCAAGTAACTTTTCAGTTTTCTAAAAAACAGCAGAAATTCCTTCGCACAAAAACCCTCAGCTGATTCGAAACTTTTACAGTAACACTAGAGGGCAGGAGAGCAGCTTTTAAACCCAAGTCTTGCAATTTCAACTGCATCTGGCTAAAGACCTGCTGAGAAACGTCCCTTTCGGAAGGGAACAAAATAAAAATGAGGTATTTATCTTCTTATACACTACTTAAGTCTGATAAAATATCATGGTTTTTATTACCGCATACTAGCACAAGCAAGGTAGTGCAAATTTGAGCTAAAGAAATTAGTTTGCAATGAAATATCCTTTCATAAACACTCTATTTTTAAGCATAATCCAGCATCTCTTCATTCATTTTGCGTATGCAATCTTTACTCAAGATTTAGTTAATGTTTATTTTAGGCTTCTCCTCCTCCAGAAAATAATTTTTACATATTTTTATATGTCCCAGTCAGTTGTAAAGAGTTGTTCAGATTCACCTCCCCATCCATATGCTGAGAACCACCAGGTTCTGCTCTCACAACTAATTTCCTTGATAGTCAAGAGGAAAAGCCTCTTCTGGGTCAAAAGCGTTTCTGCCTGCTGCACAAAGGAGATATGAGAATGAGTGTCTTTGAAGAGAGTATTTCCCAGAATCTCAATGTGGCTGAGGTTTACAGGCACCTCTCTAGGCCATGGGGTCCAACCCCCAGCTCAAGCACTGGGAGCTGTTTGCACAGGCCCATGTCCAGGTGACTTCTGAATACCTCCAGGGACAGAGACTCCACAACCTCCCTGGGCAGCCTGTTCAGTGCTCAGTTACCCTCACCGTGAAGAAGCGTTCTCTGATTATCAGATGGACCCTCCCGAATTTCAGGCTGTGCCCATTGCCTCTGCTTAGCATTGCCCCAATGGGCACCAGTGACCACAGTAGTTATTTACAAGATGCAGAATTATGCAAACTATTTGTCCCATCAGAGCATTTTTAAATGTGCAATCTGGCAGTAAAACAAAAAAACCAAAATCAGTCTGGAACCTCAGATTAGGAACTTCTGCAGAAGCCAATGTTGTTTTAAAATGGGGGTGCATAGAACTGCCCCCAAACAAGTCACAGGCTCAATAATCAGTCATGGGAAAAAGCATGCTCAAGTCTCAGTCCTAAACAGCACAAGTGTCTAGGGATGGAAAATAAAGAGGGGATTCACACCATGAGCAAAAATCTGTCAAAATGCAAATGTGATTATGCAAAATACTAAAAGCACCTGCAAGAGTAGTCATTGTGATCTATCTAATATCTAGATAGCATGAGAGATTTTGTCTACTTGTGGGATCATGTTCCGTTTTGGGGGGGGGGGTTGCTAAAAAGTTTCCATGAAATGGTAAAGTGCTTCTCTAACATGCTTGCAGAGGAAACTACAATGACAAGAGTTAAAAACAGCTGCAACAGCAGTGATAGGAGATAGAAGACAATTTTTAGAGGGCAATGACAGAGACAACAATAAACATGGGGAAGAAAAATAAATGCAAGCAAAACTTATCCTAAAGATGCTACAAAGCTGCTTCTCAAGGAAATAAAATGTATATATATTTTAGCTATTTTCAGTTTCACACGGACTGTTACTTACACAATCATTGATTAAATTTCTTTATGGAATTGAAGGACACAAGTGCCAAGCTATAGCATCTCAGTATAAGAAAGCTGCATCTGTCTGGTACAGTGACCTGAGAAAAGTAAAAGTTGTTCTCTGGATATGATTGTTTCAAATATTACATCTTAGCAACACGGTAATTGAAGTCCATATTTCTTTAAAAAGAAATGCCAATAAACTAGGTTTCATGTTAGCTAATCAGAAAGTCATGAATTTCCTTGTCTATGGTGGTGATGAACTGCAGTGGTGATCAGTTCTGTTCACAGTTAAGGAAATGAGTCACAGACTGTAGAGCTACTCAAGCTGCAGCCCATGCAAGATGTGCTAAATCTCACAGGCAACAAAGTGATCACAGCACTCACTACTTCACTGTCCCAAAGTCTAGAGAGCAAACTCTTAACCAGGAAGGCACATCTGCAGGCTAGTCCCATATGGATGTCACAAACACTCTACAGCAAATGAGATAATGGTTAGATATAACTACACTCCTATATGTGGAGATATTCATGGAGGTACTAGGATAGACTCCATTACAACACATACATTTGGATAACTATGAGGCAGGTGCTGAAGGTCTTATTCTCATCAGTAGAAATCTAATTAACACAAACAACAGAGTCCAGAGAGCCAGTCACCTCCCCCGAATGAAGACACATATGCTTGGTCAGCCACATTATTGATATTGTGCTACTGACAACAGAAACTTCCAGGAAAATGTCAAAATCTAGACTGATGGCAAAGCAAGCCCCAAGCACCTCATCAGTCTCCTGGTACACCTAGGTCAGCTCACCACCTCTGGTTACATAGATACCACAGGTCTTCTCAACAGAAATCAAAGGAAAATAAGATATAAAGAAAATCATAAGCAGAAAATAACTCTTAGAGATAAATCTTCCTTCAACACATACTCATATTATTTCTTTAAACATATATAGAGGAGTCTAACTGTAGACAGTTAATGTAGCTTTGTAATAAAAGTCACTTTTTGTGATGCAAGTATTTATTTATCTCAGTGTTAAAATTTATCCAAAAGGTGTTACATTTTATTGTGAACAACATGAAGAAGCAAAAGAAAATTTTATCTTCATTTCCTTAAAACATTTCTTTTTTTTTTGATTCCTGAGCAAGAAAGATGAAGCGCCCTCAAACTCATCCTAGGCATTTCTGTTAGCTAAAATGGAGTTCTATGGCATGAAGGAGAGAAATCAGCATGAAAAAGACCACTCTTCTAAAATTTATCTCCTAGAAAAAACAAAGCCAAATGTAGTCTTGGTACAATCAATGGCATTCACTCGTCACCATTGCAATGAGTAAAAACCTGCTGCAAAGAACAAATACCAAGATTTTTTTGCTTTACAGCAATAGGTTTGCATCATCTAAATGACTGCAGGACAAAGAATATTCTATGAGCCGCAAACCCACAAAGGCTGGTTTTTTATTGACTGACTCACATGGCCCCCAAATTTTTTGCCAAGCCCCAGCTTCTCTTTCTCCACAGTAACTCTAGTCCCTGTCCTCCCACATCCTTGAAACCTTCTGACACAACCTCCAATTGTGATCCTGAGCCATACACATCCTCACTAGACTGCTGGCAGGCCCAATGGAGCAGGTAACTTCTTAGTTGGAGCTGTAGCCGTCCTTGAGGGAAAAGGAGCACTAGTCTGTCCATGTCTCTCTAATCTTGACACTGACTTTCACAAAACTTGCAGAAACTAACTCTGCTTTTGGAGACCTGTCAAACTTGCCTGACAGTGACTAATGGGATGAAAGGTGTTTGGAAAAGGCAGGCCTGATTTACAGCAGTTGTGTAAGCCAAGCTAAAATAAGGAGGAAACTAAAATAAAGACCTCACTTTAATTGCAGATTGTGTTTATGACAGCTCACACAGTTCATCACAAGCAATCAAATCATAGAATATGAGGTACAGAAATGTCATGTTAATAAGCCTAGAATTGGAAGAGTTGACACAATTTCTGTATGGAAAGACAAGAATTCTGTAAGATAATTAAAGAATGCCAGTAGGAGACAAGATAAAGCCAACTGCTTTCCTTTCCATCCTTCTCCCCTTCCATGTATGCCACAGGTGTCCTCAGTCCATTTCTCAAATCACCTTTTTTAGACCCACTGAAAATCAAAATAATACCTTTTTCCACATTTAGCCATGCTGCAGGCAGCTGAGGGAGAATCACAGCCCATGGGAGCAATTCAGATATTCTGCCTCTGTAAAGCAGGTCTGCAAGGGCAGACCCCAAGGGCAGGTCTGCAGCGCTTACACACAACATTGGAAACAGGAGCCCACTTGGGTTTGCAGAGATAAAGAAGAAAAACTTCAGAATGAGGGCAGGAGAAGGCCACTCACTTTTTCCACTCATCTGAACAAAACAGCTGAGTTAGGGGCCACCTCTGAAAGCCTCCTAGAAAAATTGACACACGCTCCTGGGCTTTTTCAGAGAGGACTTCTCCCACCTCAATACACACATCCATTTCAGAGGCCTCACTTCAGTTACAGTACTCAAGCCTGAACCAAGGACACTTTTCAATATCAAAGAAGACTTTTTTCAAGTACAAATTGAAAGCGAACACACTCACTTTTACTTGATCGAGTTTATCTGGTCTGGTGGAAGGTGACCCTGCCTATGACAGGGAGATTGGAACTAGATGATCTTAGAAGTCCTCTCCAATCTGAATTGTTCTGTGATTCTATGAAACATTCAAGCACTAAACTGACTCAAAAACTAATCTAAAAGCAGCAGAAAGAAGCTACGTGATAGCACCAGCACATCATGTCTATAGGTATTTTTAGAACAAAAGAAAGATATCTAAAAGTAGATAAAAATATAGGAACTTCCACAGTAAGAAAGTCTTACTATGACTGTGGAGCCCTACACTTCCTGTCAAGATTTAAGATACTTGAGTGCAATTTGTAAATTAATTTGTTTTAACTGACACTCCGTACCCTCACCACTGTTAAAAGTATTATTGAGCAAAGCAGAAGGCATATCAACACCACTTAACCATTACATTAGTTTTGCTCTCTACTCGTTTTGAATCTGAAAGAGGAACTTACGTATTATTTGAAACTACATAACATTCAACATTTCCCCTGTTCACACCTAGAATAATTTTTAAGCCTCAACCACCAGTTCACAAAGATCTTGCTGTTCACAACATGATGTGTCAGCCCCATCTATTTGCCCATACTCCTACAGAACTCCCAGTAAAGGAGCAAAACTATGGAGTCTGTCCATAAGGGTGCTTTCTTTGAATGACCAACTGCTTCACGAGAGCTGATGTCAGATCAGCTTCCTGTTGCAGAAACGGGACTGGAGCCCACCTGAGCAGAGTCCCTGGAGCTGTGCTGCTGTAGCCCCCCAGCATAGCTTAAGCAACCATTCCTCTGAGCTCCAGCCCCAGAAATAGCTCACTCAGATGAGCTAAATTTTCAGGAAAACATGAAAAAGCAGCATATAACACATGTTAGGGAGCAACATGAGATGATGTAGCCTGCTTTGACAATGTAAGAACCAGACAGACGCTAATGGAGAAATAACACTCTCTATGTGCATTTCTGTACCTGTCTCCTCACCTTCATAGAGCGTTCCCTGGACCACTCCAAGATCCTACAGATGACAGGTCCTCTCTGAGCAGCTCCCGGTGACCACAGCTGTTCTTAACTGTCACCCATCCCCAACAAGAACATTTTCTTCTCTTTCAACCCCCACACTTCCTGTGCATCTTTTTTTTTTCTTCCCCAGCCAAGATTTCTATCTTAGTGGTTAGCACCAACTCATAATTTTCATATTTTATTTCGTTTTTTTGTTCTGCATTTCATGAAGTTTCAATCTCAGTTTCTCTATTGAGATATTTAAACTAAAAGAGTGTAGATTCAGACTAAATATAAGGAAGAAACATTTTGTGATGAGGGTGGTGAGGTACCGGAACAGGTTGCCCAGAGAAATTGTGGATGCTCCATTCCTGGAAACGTTCAAGCTCAGGTTGGATGGGGCTTTGAGCAACCTGGCCTAGTGGAAAGTATCCCTGCCCTTGGCAGGGGGATTAGGACTTAATGATCTTTGGAGGTCCTTTATAACCTAAA
>WEIU01019311.1:71287-106884 GCA_013389925.1 Aegithalos caudatus
GGTCCTTTATAACCTAAACCATTCTATGATTTTTAGATTTATCTTGTTCTCTCTGAATTACTGCAGTTTGCTACCCTGATATCTCACACTGAATAGAAGCCACTGGTCTCTGGTGAGTTATTATTGCACCTGGTCTAAGAAGGAAATGTGCCACATAGGACGGACAAACCATGCATTCTACCACTCAGCAGTTTCTAAATGTTATAAAAATCTCACTCACACATATTCTGTTGTACACAGAAAGACCAACAAGCTGATGAATACATATACTGTTATTTCCATACTGATTTCTAAGAGGATTTTAAACCAACAAATGCAATGAGTGGAATGGGAGTAGTCATTACAAGCCACAAGTTTTTGAGAACTGTAGGTACAAAAGCTTGATTGCATCCTGCCATGGAAGGTATTTGCACACCATAAGTTGTCTTTGGCAGGTTGGATATGATAATAACCCTCACTAGATAGGACTGTTGGATCCAAAGAAACCACTATTGCACGGATTAGTTTCTTCATTGTGGATCTAATGGAAAGATGAACAAAAATTTTGATTTCCCCAAGATGCTGGTTACCAATATATGAAAAAGTAGCAGACCTTATAATGCAGTCGAGTAAAAACAAAACAAAACAAAACACAAAAACAACAACAAAAAACCCACAAACAAAACAAACAAACAAAAAAAAAAAACCCACAAAAAAAACCAAACAAACAAAAACAAAACAAAAAACACAAAAAAACCCCACAAAAACCAAAATAACTAAAAAACCAGAATACATTTATGCTTTAGAGCAGGCACAGATATCTTCTGTCTGCAGCACACACACTCAATGGCTCCAGAGAAGAATTGCCTCCCAAAGGATGACACAATGTGAGGTGAAAAGCTGACATAACTAATAACTGGAGGAAATCACTGAAATCAAACAGTTTTATAGCAAAGTGCAGCTACTGCAAATAATTTAAGAGGGGGCACATGGATCCATTTTCCTCAAATATACACTGTTTGCTTGTGACCAGCTGCTACCTTTGTGGCCTTTTCCATACTGTAACCCTGACACAAGTCTTCCTTCTCCACAGAAGCAAACACGGGTGATTCTTCTTCTTTTCCCTTGAATATCCACTCTAAGATGTATTAGCCGACACCTGAATTACTTCAAATCGGGCATTTTAATGGTTCACATTACTTGGGTTTCAGTAGTGAAAGCTGACGTGTTTCAGCGGTATCCTAGTGATGATTCCCTAATCCGTGCGACACCAAACATGCCTGGGAGATGCAGGACTCATAGAAAACCTCCTCACACACCATCCACCATCCCTGCAAAGTCCTGAGGGAACATTTTCACCGCAAGGCTGCAGCAGCCAAAAGGGGCTCTCATGGCAACAGACCTCTCTGGGAGCCCTGGCAGAGACGATCACGGAATCACAGTGCTGAGCTGGAAGGGACCCGCAGGGATCATCCACTCCAACCCCAGGCCCTGCACAGCACCCTCCATCCCCAAGAGCCACGCCATGTGCATGAGAGTGCTGTCCAAAAGCTTCTTGAACGCTGTCACGCTTGGCGCTGTGACCACTTCCCTGGGGAGCCTGGTCCAGTGCCCAGCCACCCTCTGGGTGAAGAAACTTTTCCTGATATCCAACCTAAACCTTCCCTGACTCAGCTACAGGCCATTCCCTCGGCCCAAAATCCACGGACAATCCTTCACCTCGAAACTGTGAAGAAGCCCCTCACCACAAATTTCTCTCTCTCGACAGTATGGACTGTAGAGAAAAGTCCCAGGACATGTTTATTTAGGGGCGTGCGGAGGCAGCGTCCGCGCGGGGCGATATCCCCCGCGGCCCAAGCGTTCCCGGAACGCCGCGCTCGGGGCGCTGTTTCCGGGAGGGAGGGAGAAAAGGCGGGGGGCGGGTTTGGGCGCTGCACCGGCGGGCGGCCCGCGGTCCCTCGGCGGCTCCGGCATCCAAGGCGGCGCAGGAGGGAGGGAAGGAGGATGAACCTGGAGCGGCTCAGGAAGCGAGTGCGCCACTACATCGACCAGGTGAGCGCCCAGCGGGGGCTGCTGGGGAAGGGGCGGCAGGTCCCCGGGTTTTCCCCGAGGAAAAACCGCTCTCGGCGTGGCTCCCGCAGACAGGGAGGCCGGGGCGGGGCGGGAAGCGGTGCCGGGCTCTGCAGCGGCGGAGAGGGCGTAGTTTTGTAATTTTGCCCCGTTTTCCCTGGAAGGGGAAGGAGCGGCGATCAGAGAGGGGTGCGGCGGGCCGGAAGCGCCTCCTGTGCCGTGTCCAGCGGGAGCCGGGGCCTCCCGGTGGGTTTTCCTGTTTCCTCCCTCGTGTGGAGAAGGAGGCAGGGAGCCGCCGTGGGGCTGCGGTGTGGCCAAGGCGTATTTGCGGGATCCCGCCCTCTCGGGTTGTGCAAGCTGGACCGAATTTATCTAAGGCAGGGGGAAAAGACCTCTATTGCACCTCTGTTGCACTAGGGCAGGATCAGGTTGGACATGAGAAAAAAAACCCTTTTCACGAAAATGGTGATTAGGCATTGAAACTGACTTCCCAGGGCAGTGGTGGAGTCACCCTGTGGAAGTGGATGTGGCACTTGGTGATATGGTTTAGTGAGTGTGGTGGGTTCTGGCAGAGGTCGGAGTTGATTATCTTGGATGTCTTTTCCAACCTTAATGATTCTATGATCGTTACAAGGGGGGGATGGGTTCAAACTTAGAGAAGTTTAGATGAGATGTTAGGGAGGAGTTCTTTACTGTGAGGATGGAACTTGAAACAGGATGCCTAGAGAAGCTGTGGATGCCCCGTCCTTGGAAGTGTTCAAGGCCAGGTTGGATGAGGCTTTGAGCAGCCTGGTCTAATGGAAGGTGTATCTGCCCCTGGGAGGTTGGAAACACACAATCTTTAAGATCTCTTCTAACTCAGACCATTCTGTGATTCTCTACCTGGTGATGAAGCTACCCATCACACTCCTGCAGTGCTGCAGAAGGCTCTTAGGAGGGCAGGGTTGTTTTCATTTGTTGATGGATTCAGCAATTATGTTGCTGTAGGGAGGGAAAAAAAAAAAAAAAAAGACACACAAGAGGAAAAATGCATAAATAAATTAAGTTAAATGTAGCACAAAACTGTTCTGCTCTCCTTCCAGTTCAGACTTGGTGCAGGCATCACTGCTGAGAAAAGCACACCCCTTAAATCAGCAAAGGCATTTCTCTGTGTGGCCAGCAAGAGTGACTGAAAGACTGATTAAGATAATTTGGTGGGTTTGATTGGTTCAGTTTGCTGTTCTCATTTGTGTTGAACTGTATAGACAGCTGTGCACTTCTAAGGAAGGGGCATCAGGAGGAACATGAAGTTGCTTTTTTGCTGAAGTTGTGTAATAATGTGTCATCCTATAGTACTGTAAACTGTTCAACAGAAGTCATGCAGGGCCTTGTAGACCTGGATTATACCTTTCTTTTGAGGTGTTGAGATAATAATTTAAATCTGTTAAATGTGTATGAGGTTGATTTGTGGGATTTTGTGGATTTTTTTCACCCCTTGGGAATGCAGATTCTATTCTCTTGGCAAATTTGCTGGGTAATATTAATCCCCATCATGTAGGAAATGTAGGAACACATGCTAGAAGAGACCACTTAGGTCATGGAGTGTAGTGCTTTGTGAGGGCTGGGATACCATCAGTGTGTGCATTTAGAACACACTGCAGACCTGTACTCCAAAAGCATAAAACAGTCTCTGAGGTTCTGAGCAAACTCCACAAGGGCAGTGGTGCAGGAGAGGAGAGAAGCCATCAACTCTTAGTCTTCAGAGAATCACAGAATGGTTTGGGTTGGAAGGGACCATAAAGACCATCTAGTTCCAACCCCCTGCCAGGGCCAGGGACACCTTCCACGAGACCAGGCTGCTCAGAGCCTCATCCACCCTGGCCTTGAACACTTCTAGGGATGGGGCATCCACAGCTTCTCTGGGCAACCTGTGCCAGTGTCTCACCTCCCCCACAGCAAAGAACTTCCTCCTAACATCTACTCTAAACCTACTCTCTTGTTCAGTTTTAATCCATTCCCCCTTGCCCCCTTGCTACATGCTCTTGTAAAGTCTTACAAATCCTTGCAATGGCAGGGTATTTGTCAAGTGTCCAGCTTATCCTGGGAATCATATTAGGCTTCATTGCATGGAGTGGAATAAAAAGGAACAGCAAGAATGCCTGGTGATCTTCTCAGGAGATAATCTCAGCCAGTTCTTTGAGATTTTGCCTGGCACTCCAAATCTGGTGGCAACTGTAGCTTGATTACTGGGAGATAGCTGTAGATTCTGCTTCTGTCTGATCTCTGGTTGCCACCACTCTTGCCTATTTCACTCACTCCTGCCAAACTGGAGCTCAAGAGTGAATATGTGTATCCAGGAATAAGGGGAAATGCACACAGACACTATGGATTTATGTGAAGTTGAAGCATCTTGACTGGAGAATGAACATTTCTTGATCAGAGATGGTGCTGCAGAAGTTACCTGAAGTAATTTTGGTGCCCTTTTTTACATCTAGTATTCTCTTCTAAAATGTAGCATATTTTTTTTTTTTAACTGGAGATGGGGATTCTTGCTACTTTTTCAGTGATGGCAATTCAACTAATGACCTATTGCCATACTTACACAGCACATAACTTTTGGTCAAAGACCATCTGTATTTTATTGAAGATAAATGAACAACTCTAAATTACTTTTCCATATGCCTTGGAGGCTACAGTATTGGCTATTTTGAACTATTTTTTTAAGTTACAAAGATCTGGAATGTGAGTCACTATTCACTAGAGACTACATGCAAGATATTAAATGTGACTATATTAAATGTACAATGATTTTCAAAATTATCCAGAAAAGCTAACCCCGAAGGAATGCTAATTATTTCTATCTTGCTTTTACAGCAACAGTATCAAAGTGCCCTGTTTTGGGCTGACAAAGTAGCTTCACTTTCTCATGGTAAGTACTTTCTTTTTACATTGTATTTTATTAATTTCTTTCTGACAGTGTTCTGTTTTGGTGGTGCTTTAGTGGTGTTTGACCAAATGCTGACGTTTTGAGTTTGGTTTAAGTGCATTTTTGTGGTCTTTGGAATGCTGTTCTCTTAAATAGAGCAGAGCTCATCCTTCCCTTTTGAACTTTGTGTTAAAATTCATGTTTGTACAAACCTTAAGGTTTGCCTTCCTTAAGAAACAAAAAGACCAAGGGCAAGAAGAAACTGTGGTGGTTTCCCACAGGACTCAGGGTTGCCCTGGGTGACAAGTACACTGCAGGTTTCATTGGGAGGGAGTTGATGCTGGCCGTGGCCACCAGCACTTACCCTTCTTAAAGTGGTTCCAGGGACTTGATCCCACAAAGGCTTTGATTGCCAGTAAGGCAGGAGGGTACTAAGCTGTACTTGTGAAATTGCAACTCCAAGCTATGGAAGTCTAGTGCTTTCACTGTTAGGTTCCCACTGATCTTTTTATTTTGAGAGAGACATTTGTGGGTTGAGTTGTTTTTTTTTACCCTATGTCCAAGAGCAGGGTAACCTGCAACTGCTGCTCTTTTAATCTGTATCGTTGTCTCCTTCCCATGGCACACCTCTAACACCTCTATTATGACATTCTTTGTATTCACTGTCCAGTGCCCTATCTGAGCTCTTTAAAGCTACAATCTGATTATCTTTTCATTTTAGTCTCTCACTCTAAGCACTTTAGAGACTGTTAGCACTTTTATACATATTTGTAAGTAAAATTTTGTAACTCAGTAGGATGCTAGAGTAGGGGGAAGATACTTCTCTAGTGAAGCAGAAGTGAACATTCTGTATTAAAGTGTTTGAAGCTATATTGTCAAGCAGTGGTTTGTCATTTTTTCTTTTACTTTAGAGGAACCACAGGATATCTACTGGCTGGCCCAGTGTCTTTACCTAACAGCTCAGTATCACAGGGCAGCACACGCCCTTCGATCACGGAAGTTGGATAAGGTAAGTCATCTTAGTCAAAGTCACTGTTACCCCTCTTTTAAGGCTCTGCTGCTAGCCACAGTGACTTCTCCACCATCACAGGATCATCTTTATAAGAAAAGTAATTAAGAAAGCTGCATTATTTAGTTTATAAGGCCACGTGTTCAATTAGTCAGGTTTAAAGCGTTGCTCCCAGACAGGGTCACGGAAAAGAGACGGGGTCCAAGGATGTAATGCAGCAGGCATGGGAAGGTGGATTGTCACTTCAGGTGTAGTTGTTTCACTTTTTCTTCCACTCTGATAATGAGTGGTAAAGACAAGAGTCAAGGAAGTGTCCTTTGAGAATTTAGTAGTAGAGAAAGTGTTACAGGCTTGGTCAGGAAGGGCTTTTGGTGGGGAAAGGGGTGAAGAAGCCATAGAACTAAAAAAGAGAGCAAGAGGGACTCCAGCAGTGTAAGCAAACACATTCTCTCTTTATAACTGTTGTGTATGAAATTTCTGTTTCAGTTGTATGAGGCATGTCGCTACCTTGCAGCTAGATGTCATGTGAGTACACATTTTAACCCCTACTGGAAGACAACTAAACTAAATAAAAGACACATCTTTAGGTAGGAAGATTAGGTACCTGGTAGACAGTGTAGATATATATTCATTGGAACAACGGGTTTAAATTTTCTGACCATTGATTCCATCATTTAACTTTGAGTTGGGTCACACAGACTTTGAGTTGGAGTATTCATTGTGGCACTAATCTGAAGAAATCCAACTGACCTTTTTTTTTCACCAGGAAATATTCCTCTAATATTTGTGGGCAAAGAATGTGAACCATTTTTGTCTCATGTCTTCATACTTAGACTTTTATTTGGTTGGTTGTAATCTGACCAGAGGAAATGTAATTTATGGTTGTATCACTATAGTTAGCAGCTTTATACTTCTGTATAAAGTGTCATACATAAAAGGTAAAATGCAGTGCTTTCAGAGAGGCAACTGAATCAATTGATAGATTTAAATACAGAAATTTGAAATAGAATAATCTGCTGCCTATAGAATAAGATGATGATGTTTTATTAAAACCTTTTCTGTTTTTAGAACCATACCTGTTTCTGACTGCATAATGTTGAATAATGCATTTTTCTGTACGTGCTTTATTTTATAATTTTTGCATATTTTTATAATTTTATCATTTTTGCACATTATGATGACCAGTAAAAGAGCTAACTGCAATTGCAAAATTACAAATGGCCAAATACGAAAATGCATGCATGAAAAACCTGGTGATAAACACAGTTGTTATAACCTATGCCTTTGAAACATGATGCTGTGTTTATTGGTGCTTTATGTACAAATTTTTCAAAACCTTGTTTTTTACATGGACATGATTGGTTAGTATGCTGCAAAAGAGCATCAACAGGCCTTGGATATTCTTGATATGGAGGAGCCAATCAACAAACGACTTTTTGAAAAGTTCTTGAAGGATGAAAGTGGGTTGAAAGATTCTGCCACAGACTGGGAGATGTCACAGTCCTCAGTAAGTGACATTATTTTAAAAAATATTTTTGTAGAAAAAAAAACCTGTGAAGTCAGAAAGTGATTTCACAGCTCTACGAATCTGAAACTTGCATTAAAGCTTTCTTTTTCAGATAAAATGATTTTCAGAAATGCTGAATTGTTCTTTCAGTCACATATTGTGTGTTAGCTCGCCTGTATGAAAATACCTCAGTGTGCAAAAATAAACAGGGGTTTTCAACAACTTCTTATAAATTATTTGCAGAGACTTTGCAGGAACTTCATGATCTAGCATTGGTTTTTGCAGTCTTTCAGCTCTTTCTTGATAATGTATGCTAACATTGCTTTCAATTGGGCTGCAGGTTCTGAGGTAACAAAGCAAGTTTTTTTCTCATCCAGTTATTTTTAATGAAATACTTCATAATCACTCAAGTGTTGTTCTCAGTGGGATATACTTTGATCACATTTGTGAAAATTATGTGAGGTGAAGTTGGAATTTTTGAAGCTCGGTGGGAAAATTCCTTGTAGACACACAGTTTAAAGAGACTGGTACGATGTGTAGGCTGAGGGGCCTGTGAAGATTTGTTAGTTTCAGAGGTACAAATTAAATTTTTTTGCTGAAATTACTGTGTAGATGATTGACAGATGACATTTTCCCTGTAAGACTGAAGTAGCAAAGTGGATTACATTGCTGATGTGAACTGATTTTGAATGCTGGTATAATGGGATTAAGGACTGTTTAGTCTGATGATAGAGTTGGGTAATGTGATAACTTTCTCTTTTGCTGACAATTTTGTGGCCTTCTAACTGAACTGAACACCCATCAAGGGAACTTGGAAACAACATGTTAGTTTATAAACATTATAGCACAACTGGCAATTGTGGGCTTTCACTGTTTTCTTTTCTGGAATATCTATGTTTTGTATTGAAAACAAGGATCTATTTTTCTGTTCAGAACAATTGAGTCCATTGATTTGGCCTTTTTCATCTCTACTGTGGTCATTCTTGTCTTGCATGAAATATGTGGTTTAATGGTCAGCAAAGAAGAACATTACCTTTGGAAGTGACAATTCCTCTATGTTGGCTATGAAGGCAATTTAATATAATTAGGTTAATATAATCAGTATCAGAGAGCTGGATGCCAGAATTAGAAAAGAAAAACTCTTTCCTCCTGTTTATTTTGAGCATGTGTTTGTTTGGCACTAGGTAACTTGACAGAGCATTCTTTGGATTTTTCTTTGAGATAGTGGAGACAACTTTTTATTTAAAGACAGCACTAGAAAACCAGGTTCTATCACAAATGAAATACTTTTCACTTTTCAGGGAGCACATTTGATTTGTGCTCAAAACTGAATTGCAAACACTGATTCAGTCTCTGACCTCCAGTCCTGCTTTTCCACCAGATCAAGAGCTCTATATGCCTTCTACGAGGGAAGATCTACGATGCTTTGGATAACAGAACCCTGGCAACTTACAGCTACAAAGAGGCCTTGAAACTTGATGTTTACTGCTTTGAAGCATTTGATCTTTTAACATCACACCATATGCTGACAGCACAAGAAGGTCTGGAGAGAAGTATTTCTCAAATACAAGTAAAATCTATCTGCTTTCTCAAGATGTGTTTTCCTAGTAAAAAAATAAAAGTAATACAACAAGTAACAGACTTCAAAATGTTGAGAGTATGAAATGAGTGAAAATTACGATTTGTGCAAATTTGAACTTTTATTTTTCAGTCCTGCAGTGCTAAGAGTTGAAAGAAACACAGTAACCCAGCTGTCCTGCTTGTTACCTCCTGAAACTCTTCTGTTCTGCCCAGCCCAAACAAAGTTTTGTCCTGTGTTCTCAATTTCACAGGCTTTGAACCAATGAAACCCTCCTGGGGTTTGCTTAAGCATTAGTTAATAGACCATTCTAAGTGATAACATTTGACATGTGGAATAAATAAAAATAATGGTGTGTTATTTCATCTTTATTACATTTTATTTAAAAGTTCAGAAGGAATAACTAATCAATCCTTAATTTCCCAAATCAGTAGTATCTGTTTCAGTGTATCTGTGCTGTTATAGTCCTTGCAGTTGGGATGACAATCATAAAATCCTTTGCATCTCTTAGTTCTTGAAATGTTGGATCTTGCTGTTTCTTCTTTAATATGACCACTTCAATGTTTTTTAATTCATCTAGAAAAAGAACTCCTTGAATCTCTACCTCTTAATAGACAATGTACAGAAGAAGAACAGGAATTGCTTCACTTTTTATTTGAGAATAAATTGAAAAAGGTAAGTCCCAAAAATCTGGATAATTGATAGAAAGTCTTGACTTTGAGTGTAAATTTTTCTTGGATTCAATTTATACTTAACATAGAAATAAATATGTACTTTGTAATTCTTAAATTTTTTTGATGCAGTACATCTCACTTTATGCAGTACTGTAACAGTTTTCTGATAAGTGTTTTCTGCTGTGGTGACAACTTGAAATCGATTTGTGCTTTTGAAAGTTTATTTATTGAGAAACTTCTAAATGGGGGAAAAGAATGTTAATAATGTAGACAAAACGTCAGTTACCTGAAAATATTAGGCTATAAAAACATGATTCCAGACTATTCTTACCCAAAGATAAAAGGTGATAAGGAGCATTAAAATACATAATGCTCAGTCTTAATTTCTGCAGCCTACATGAAACATATTGCCTGTGGCAAGCATCTTTTGTGTTCTAAATGAGCTTTTTAGTACATTTTAAAGAAGCATTTTACCAAATACAGTTTTTGTGGAGTTTCAGTTAAAAAATAAAAATTTTAAGAACTTTAAAGCTTCTTAAATATTCTTTTAGGACTAAAAATATTAATACTTGTACCATCTGACTTCAGTTTTTTTCAAATGTTGTTTCTTTTGTCTTTCAGTATAATAAACCCAGTGAAACAGTGATTCCTGAATCAGTAGATGGTCTTCAGGAAAACTTGGATGTGGTGGTATCCTTAGCAGAAAGGCATTATTACAACTGTGACTTCAAAATGTGTTATAAGCTTACTTCAGTGTAAGTGTACAAAGCAACTTTCAGGTTTTTTTCTCATCTGTTGGAGTGTAGTAATTATTCCTGAACTTACAGCAAATATTGTTGTTCAATGGGTAGACATACATAACAATTTGATATGCATTGCAATACACATGTCATGGGTTATGTATGTCTCAGATATTTAAAATGTGTAGTTTGAAGCATGTCTGGCAAAACATGGTATTTTTATAATACATATCAGAAGTATCCAACTTAATCAGCACTGTGCTGAACTTCCCTTCATCCATCCTTTCCTTTATTCTGGTACCTTCCATTTTGTGTTCTCTTTACCTACTTCTTTTTGGCCTTCAGAATGAACTGGTTTGAATCAGTTGGTTAATTAGGAAGTTTGATTCCTCTGGCCAATTAGGAGTTACAGTCTTACTGATAATGATCAAAAGATGTTATTAATTTAAAGGGTAGCAGGTAATTTCTAGTTTTGATGGCCGAGTATTGTGTATTGGTTGTTACACAGCCCAGGCACGCGCTGCTGCTCGGCTCAGGGGTCAGAACACTACCAGGGTTTGCTTCTCAGCTACTACCTCATATCCATGAGATCTGGACTCATGGATATGTTTCTGAATGCCACAGGAAACAATTTTTACAGTTTCCACAACTGAGCTAAATGTGACTCTGAAGGCATACTGCCAGGTGTTAACCTCAGGAAGTTGAGGACTATTGCTTCAAAGTTGCTGTCAAATGTGTGGAAAAGATGAACAGAAATGTTGTTGTTTGCTGTCTGCTGGTTAAATTTGAAGTGACCTGCAAAACAAAAGAGCATTTTATTTTGGTTTACTAATTGTATATTCAGCTTGAAAGAATTTTTTGTTATCCCCTTTGTTAAGCTAAATTATCTGTTACATTTCTGGTCTGAAGAGAGACTTTATTATGCTGTTAGTAGTTGTCTTTTAGTCACAAATAGTTTTCTAATGCCTAACATGGTAATTAACTGGAACATTACATGCTATATACAAGCAGTTTGCTTCTAACACAATAAAGTTTCTGAAATGTACATTAATTTTTTTTTTATTTTTTAGAGTGATGGAAAAAGATCCCTTCCATGCAAATTGTTTACCTGTACATATAGGGACACTTGTGGAGCTTAACAAAGCAAATGGTAAGGAACACAGCATTTAACACAACAGAAGGCTCTAACCCCCAATTTTGATAAAGAATTAAAAATGCCAAGAAACCCCCTTATATACCATTTGAAAAATTACATATATTTTTCCTCCTACCTGCTGTTTCAAGAAAACAGTGGTAACTGATAAAGAGGGGAATTTTAGAGCTGACAGCAGGATTGAGAGTTAGGGGGAAGTAGATGTGCAAAGCATTCGTGGTCATGAGTGTTGCTGTCTGTTAACCACTGGACTGTGTAGCTAGGGGGCCTGTGAGCTACATTGCCTCATCCCTGTCTTTGTGATTTCTGTTTGCAGGTGATCTTTGTACAGTATCTGGCTGAACTTTTTCTGCTCAACAATAAAATATAATAAATTAAACTAGAAAGGACTCTTCAACAGTTGTGTATGCTTAGGTGGACATGATTATTCTGTGATAGAAAAAAATTCTAGACTCTCCTTGCCTTTGCTGTTGTGAAGGCCTCTCTTTAGTTCAAACAAATAAATAATCATGCAACACCTTCATTGGAATTGCAGTAATAGCTTACTTGCAGCTGGAGTGGCTTTCTCTCATTCCAGACTGCATATAAATCAAGTGAGCAGCTTGAATGTCTTTAAAATCAATTGGAAAATAGAATAATGAGCTCATATGCTGTGCAGTCTGTCTATAAGGCAGGGATGGTGCATTATATGTACACAAATAGGTCATTAGGTGTACTGGTACTTCTTGGTGGTTAGTGAATGTACTTCCCAGTTATTTTACAGTTAAGTACATCTGAAAATGGGGCCAGTACTCTTGATTTTTCTTCTAAATCTGCCTTGAGAATTATTATGTAATATATTAATTAATTAATAATATTTCATAAGCCAGTTTTAGTATTTTTTTTTCTGGAGCAGAGAGTCAATATGAAGTGCTCCAGGACAATCTCATTGGTTTAAGAGCACTATGCTCTGAAGAAATAGAAACTTTATATACTGTAATGCTATTTCCTTTTAAATTGAATAGGTAATAGAATTGTTATCCTGTAGCTGATTACTCCTGCTATTATTAGAAAATCTGTAGTAAGTTATTCCAGTAACTAGAATCATTATTTTTACTAAAAAAGTAATCACTTGGAATTATTCCAAATAATATAATAATTTATTTGCTTTTGTCCTATTTTCAGCATATTAATGCACAGGACTCTACTTTGAAATGGATCTAGCCAGTATGTTATACCTTTTAGATGTAGGAAGTTGAATAGTGTTTTACCTTGACAAGGTACATTCAAATGTAATACTACTGGCATTTATTTTAATGTCTGTTAATGACCTAAGTTGTTGCAGAATTCTTAAAGGGTGGGAAGTAGAGCTGCTTATTTGTGTGAAGACTTGGGTTGTTTTGGTTGGGTTTTCTTTAGCTAATTGCAAAACTGAAATTATTTTGAGGCAGTTTGAAGCATTACCACTAAAACGTTTTGTTCACTTGTGGATTAATAATGTTAGATGTTCTGTATGTTTTGTATATGGAAAGCTAAAAGACTTGAAACATCTAAATGTTTTAGCATGTTTTAATTTTCTTTTCTTGTTTCTTCCCATGATGTAGAACTTTTCTATCTTTCTCACAAACTGGTGGACTTGTACCCAAATAATCCTGTAAGTTGTTCTAAGTTTTTGTTGTCAGTTTCTTCTTTAGGTGAAAGCACATTAAAGTTGCAATGTATTAGTTTGAACTACAGAGTTCAAAATCTGTTTCTGGATGAAGCTTGTGGAAATGGTTCATTCCTTTTATTTTCTCTGCACTGTAATTTCCTTGTGCCTAGCTTCTTTTTATAAAATTAAGTACCTGTAAAAGGTATTCAGTGCAAGTTATTTACTTTGATTAATAATTTAAAACAAATGCTACAGTAATAAATGTCTACATAACTCTGAGCAACCTCTTCCAGTGTTTGATCACCTTCACAGTAAAAATTGTTTTTCTTTGACTAGATCCTTATTTTCTGTGTTGCAACTTGTACCCTTTGCTTCCTGTGCTATCACTGCACCCCTGAAAAGAACCTGGCTCTGTCTTGTATTCCCTACCATTAAATAATTGAGGATGGCAGTAAACTTCCCACTTAGCTCTCTTCATGAGGATGAGTAGGCCCCAGTTAGAAAGGCAGTTCTGGCTTGTCTGTAATACCAAATAATTTGAAGAGCTGACTGTGATTTCAGTGAAAATGTTTCCAACTTCTCTAATTATTATGTCTTCCTCTCTTTTGATGCTTCACTAAAATGTGTCTGATGTATCTAATAATAATCTATTTTGATTTTAATGTGTAGGTGTCATGGTTTGCTGTAGGATGCTATTATCTCATGGTTGGCCACAAAAATGAACATGCTAGAAGATACCTCAGGTAATTCTTTTTTCTGTTTTCTGTAGTGAGTCTGCTGGTTACGACTTAAATACCTCTATTGCCACCCTTTTTTTGGTATAGCAATTTAGACCTCATCCATAGAGGAACTAAAAATGAGGAAGATTTTTGTGGTATCTCTCCAGGCAGTCACCTTCCTGTTGTGGGCAGGTGCAGTCCCTGCAGTGGCTTGAGCTAACTACAGCTGTAGGTGATCAGGCCTCAGTTCTCTGTTGAGGGACACTCAGGCATTCTCCCAGGTTCAGGTTTCCTGAAAAGGAAGAATTATATGGAAAATTCTGACATTTGGCTGTCCAGTTCTTTCTGTGCACAAGTAAGTGTGCTTTTTAGGTTTGGTCAATGCTGTTTCCTGTAGGTCTTCTGTATGTGTAGTGAATATCAGCACTGGGGAGCAGGGCGTTGCTTTGAAGTAGGGCATTTGTTCAGGTGCTGTAAGCTCAAACTGAGTAGGCATAAATCAACCTGTAAGACTAATTTTTCCTTAGACCTTTACAGACATTATATATAAAGACGGGTTAGTCATTTAGGCTTTTTAAATGCCTGGTTATTATGAGTAAAATATTTAAATTCCTTACAAGTAGCATTGTGAAATTCTTCAAGTAGCTGTCCTGAGTGTATGTAATTGGTTTTGGTGTTGAAATAAATAACATCTTTAAATGTACAAGCATCCCTAGACAGCAAAAGAGGATCTGTAGATGTGTTGTAGAGAAAACAAAAAAACCAACAACAACAACAAAACAAACAAACAAACAAAAACCCCAACAAAAGAGGTCTGCTAAAAGTTAAATAGTAACAAGGTGCTTAAATTTCTTGGAGAAGAATGACAGTATAAAGCTAACAAGGCTAGGGACACGATCGTTTCCAGAAAAGAAACTTGAAGACACAGTCAAATACCCACGTCTTTCATTGCTGTCATGGGTAACAAGATAGAAAAGTTTGAATATGTAAAGTTTAGTCTCAGAAGGCAGAGAACAAATTGTTCTGTAGGATCTATGATGAGAAATAATGAGTTTACTGTGACAGACAAAATTTAGATTATATGTCAGGAAAAAAATAAGTTTTTAAGAATAGTTAAACAATATGATAGGATACTTATGGAACATGTATTATCTCCATGTCAGAAGCTTTTAAGAAAAGACTGGGCACATTTGTTATGAGCTGTTTAGTTATGAATGCCTTTGCCTTCAGATTCAGAAAATAATCTACACAGCTTTCTAATGTTCCTGTCAAGTCTACCTTTCTGTAAAGTCTCCAGGTTTACATCCTGATGCTAAGGTTTCAGTTTTCAGCTCAAGACTTGAGTGATATTTTGTATACTTCTCTGATGCAGGGTCTGTGGTGTGACAAATGCCATCTTCAAGGCTAGTGCAATTAGATGGCAAAATTTCAACCTAATTGTTCATTTGGTATTTTCATATCCTACTTCTTAAGATAGAATATATTTATTTCAAAATGTATAGCTACGATTGTGCAACAAGTTTTGAGTCACTACTGTTTTCTGTATTTCACCAATTCACCTGCTATGTAATTGTTTATGTTCAGTAATACCAATTCCTCCTGTTTGTGAACAGTAGCAGAAATAATAAAATCAATTTACAAGTATGTGTGATACTTTAAGTGCTAAGTAGTTTGAACTTTTAAAATGAACTTTGTTTACCACTGGTCATTACAGATAATAAATCTTTAGTTACCTAACCACGTGGCACAGCATTGCTATCTTGATAGTCATCTGAAGCAGATGAAATTTAATTTCAGATGTGTGTGCTTGTGACTTGCTCTTGTTTTTAGCAAAGCCACTACCCTGGAGCGAACCTACGGCCCTGCATGGATCGCATATGGACATTCATTCGCAGTGGAGAGTGAGCATGACCAAGCAATGGCTGCATACTTCACAGCTGCACAGCTCATGAAAGGGTCTGTACAAACATCATTTCAGGAAGATTCACGAGTCCATAAGTGGTGTAGAATATTGACTTATATCCCTTTAAACAGTAGCAATGCATTTGCAACAATTACCTGGTAGAAAACAAGGGAGAAAAAAACCCCCAATAATTCAAACATCTGCATTTAACTGCTTTATTTGTGATTATTGTTCTGATTTTATAAGTTCTAAAGTCAAGTTTTATATATAGGTAATCTAAGTTCTACCAGAACATCTTCTGAAATTTTTGAATCATGGTTGTCATACCAGCTCATTCACTACTGTATAGTAATACCTTGAATAGCTCTTTCATGCTGTGTGAGGGGGTTGTAAAATGAGTCGTGAACTAATCAGGTCATATTGCATATAAAACTATCGTATTTCATTATGGTTACTGGTAAATGTAATTCTTTTATTGGTTGCTTCTTCCATATTCCATTTGTAAATTAAACGTATAAATGAAATTAGGGAGAAAAAACATCAGAACTAAACTTCAATGCTAAGCAAATACATGTGATTGCAGAGCAGGTTACCTATTGAAGTTCAGTCTCTTATTAAATAGACATGTAAAAGTCTTTTAAACTTCCCCTTAGGTTAGTAATCCATTTAAATCAGCTTTTACTTGGGTGTACATAAACATGCAAACAGCTGGCATGTCTTTATAGTTTGTGACTCCATTCTTGACAAACACACAGAAACAAACGTGCACTTTGTTTTATGCTTTTTAGGTGCCATTTGCCAATGCTCTATATTGGACTGGAATATGGTTTGACCAACAACTCCAAATTGGCTGAACGGTTTTTCAGCCAAGCTTTAAGCATCGCACCTGAAGATCCTTTTGTTATGCATGAAGTTGGAGTGGTAGCATTTCAAAATGGAGAGTAAGCTTGCAAAATATGATCAACTATCTTAAAAATGGGTTATTCTGAATTGTAATGTGCCAGTGTATAAACTAAAGTGCTTACATTGAGCTATAGCATCTTTTGGTTATAGTTTAGATGGTGTTCATCTTAAGCCCTTGCTTTCTATATTGTTCTTCCTTGTTTAAGATTAATCAAGAACAGAATTTAATGCTTGAGGAACATTCAGAGATTGATGCTATCTTCCATGTGCCTGGAAAGGCTTCTATCTGCACACATACTTTAAAATTTTGTACAGCAAAACATTTTGTCAGCTCAGGAGGTTCCAAATATATTCTGGGGGAAAAGCCTAACCTATATAAGAAGTGTATAGTCAATATTTTTAGTTTTATTCTGATTTTGTTGTTTTGTCTTGTTAGCTCTCAGGACCACAATGCAAAATATAGCCAAATGTAAATTACTGGGTTTTATATCTAATTTCACTCATGTGATGAAATAATGTCATGGAAATGTTTCTTGAATACAGTTTTCTCCTACTGCTAATGAAAACTCTTCACTAATTTCCTTTCTTTTCCCCCCACCTCTTCAATCCTTAGCTGGAAAACTGCAGAAAAGTGGTTCCTTGATGCACTGGAAAAAATCAAAGCTATTGGAAATGAGGTATTTATTCTAATAACACACAAGGTCATAAATTTGTACAACTGTACAAATTCTGTAATGGGTTGTGACAAACCATGTTGTGCTTATTTTAAGATAAAAGTAATACAGTATAAATTTTATTTTAAAATGTCTTCGGTGTTCCTAGGCTGAGACTTAACATGACTTTTTCTAGTTAAGTAGAAAACAAGTTTTGTTTGGTTTGCATCATATTTTAATATCACTGACCCTTTAAAGAAATATTATTTGCTTTGGGGGATGTAAAAAATAGAAAAATGAGTTATTGAATAAATGTTTTGAGCTTGTGTGTTTTGTTAGGAGTTTAAAATGCTCATGGTATTTTTCTTGTTCATAAACAAAATTCCCTATTCATTTGTATGTTGGTTTTGTTGTTGACAAAATTTAGTCACAGTCTAGGAAGCTGCAGTTATTTGAATTGTTGCATTATTTTGCAGGTAACAGTTGATAAGTGGGAGCCTTTATTGAACAACTTAGGACATGTCTGCAGAAAACTCAAGTAAGCAGAGAGAACTGGAGCTCCATTTCTCTATAATACTGAACAGATACGTTTTCTCTCTTCTTTATATCAAGATTGTGTATGACATGACAGCAGTGTAGAACTACCGTGTAAGAACAAGATTCTCTAAATCAGCTTGTGAACATAACTACATTAATCACCCCTTATATCCCATTTATGACACAGAATTACAAGTACTTAATGTAAAAGCCTTTCTTTAACTATTGATTCTTATTAGGGAATTAGTCGTAGGCTTTTAGATGCTTGTATAGGTGTGAATTTTGACTCTCCACTGTCCCAGTCCTGACATACTGAAATACGTCCACTGATTTAATTAACATAAAGGTGGGTTTATGTCAATTAATTGTTTGGATTAGCACTTACTTGTTTTTACTGAAGTGAAATATTCTGAATTTTACTGAAGTGGCATTGTAACACAGCAAGGGAGTCTTACTCGATGTTTTTAGAACAAAACTATTTACTATTTCATTTCATGGTTTCCCTTCCCTGAATAGAAAAAGTACATATACCAGCTTTAAAAGTTTTAACTTAGAATAGAGATGTTTTCTCATTAATTACCTTAATCTGACTTTAACCAGTGCTGTCTTTTGTTCAATCAATGCAATTTTCAAAAAATATTTTTAGTGGTTTTAATTGCTCAATTGGTGTACACTGTAATTTTTGTTTCAAAGCTGCTAAGGAGAACGTGATTATGATAGATGAAAGCTGTACTTCTATTTTGGCTTTGGTAGTAATTGCTTTGTGTTTAAATTGCCAATTAGTCTTCATTATGAAATAAGGACGTATAACAGTTACTCCTTTTGCCAAGATCAAACAAAAGGCTTCTGAAATCTGTTCATGAGTATAATTGCAGGTTTTTTTTCAAATACTTGTTTTGTTTATAATTACTTTTGTCTTTTAAATTTCTACAGTAAGTTACTAACTGCTTACATCATGCTTTGTACAACTTCTAATATTTGCTCTGGTTCAGAAATCAAAGCTAAAATATTTTTGCATCCTTGTAAACCATCTTCCAAGAAAATAAAGTTGAGAATTTAGGCAACTATACATATGCTTTGACATCTTAAAAAACTCTGTAATAACTAATTTAGTAGTGTCTGTAGTAGATAATATGGCTATTATGAAAAACTTACTGGCTATATGCGTACACATCATTAGCATTATGTGGTTGAAATTTGAAAGCAGCATATTCAAATACAGTGGTAGTTAATTGGACATGTAAATACAATGAGTGAAAATTAAACTGAAATCATGTCAAAGGTTAGTGCAGCAAGAAAACAGTTGCATAATTTTTCTGCCTTAATTGCTACTTGATGCCCTCTTAACAACATCATGTGTTGCTCATTGCATAATTTCATTATCACTTCAGACATTAAAATTTCTTGTGAACAGGTGATACCTATCTTTATTTTTACCAATGTGGCACTAGGATGTCAAATGTGACAATTTATTTCTCAGAGAAATATTGTAGTGCACATTTAGTCCTTGTTTAAGGATATATAAGATAACAAATGCAATAATCAGTGTAATTAATAGATAATTTTCAAGGGTTGGTATTTGATAGATATCATGGATATGTTTTGATAGAGCGTGTTGCAAAATGACGAAGGTACCAGTGTATGCAGCACTTAAGGGTTGTGGGACTTCAGCCCAGGGAGCTTTTCTCAGTTTGAATCATGTGTGATTTAGTCTCATGCTGCTCCTTCTCTCCCTCGGGAAGGCAAATGAAAGCTGCAGAAAGCAAGCCAGTGCTACAAAGAGCAACATTAAACATCTAAAGGAGTTTCCCATATCAAACAGCTAAGATCTCCAAATGGGACCTAGCTGTAGGCAGCTGTTTTGCTACACAAGGAGAACAATGATTTCCCAGTTACACTGAGGAAGAAAATTGTCCACATCCATGATTCTTTTGTACTATGTTCAGAGTGTGAAGCAATAACTTTAAAGTTCTGGCACAATTGTGTTCCGCTTTGCTAAGGAAAATACCCACAGGGTACTGTACAAACACCTCTCACCATGAAGCATACTAATAGCCCTCCTGTACTTAACCCTAACAGGAAGTATGAAGAAGCACTGGAATACCATCGCCAGGCCCTGGTATTAATCCCTCAGAATGCTTCTACTTACTCTGCCATTGGCTACATTCACAGCCTCATGGGCAATTTTGAAAGTGCCATTGACTATTTCCACACGGTACGTAACTGGCTTCACCTGGAGGGCCGGTCACAGATTCTGTTTCACTCTGGTTTGGGTTTGGAGCAAAGAACAAGCATTTTTTTTCCAGCCTCCATATGAGTGTTTATTTTATAATCTTAATTTGATTTTTTTTCTTAAATCTTCTATATTTTATTGAGTAGGTAAAAAATGGCCTCTTTGGCAAACTTTGAATTGCAATTTACATTTTATGTACATAAGCTTCTCATGCACCTGAAATAATTTTAAATACTTCCAACCTAGAAGTTTTACAGTGAGTAAACAGCAGCATATGTTATATCTCGTGATATGTGAATGATTTCCTGTCTGTATATACGTTTTTTTCTGGTTCTGCTTTTGTGCTTTCTTACTACTTCAGCCTGTTCATATGATGCCATTATTTTGGTTGTGCAATGTTTGGCTTTTACAGTGAAGACTATACTCACATAGCATCATGGAACAAACCAACAAACTGAACTATTGCAGACTTAAGATGTAAATGTTTTTATTTGCTTCTAAATACTTTTTTACTTTTTTTTTTAATAGGCCCTTGGTCTCAGGCGGGATGACACGTTTTCAGTCACAATGCTTGGACACTGCATAGAAATGTACATTGGTGATTCTGAAGCCTATATTGGTAAGACTCTAACTTATATGTCTCTTAAAGTCAATGAGTCCTTTGAGAGGATTGTATTCTTATGTCAAGAAGGAGTGACCACTATCTAATTAACTCACATAGTAGAGGGTGTTTTTCTTAGGGTTTTTTGGTTTGTTTTTTTTTTTTTAATGGCTGAGTCAGAACTTAGCAGCAATTACAGATGACCATTGATTTTTGTGAGCATCATGACAGTAAACTCTCACCAATATAAAGAAAGAAAACACTTTGTCATTAAAGGTGTCAGTGGTTTCTTTTATAGAAAATACTGATTTATGGCATCTTAGATCTCAAAGGGAAAAATTAAACAGTGGTATAGAGAGGAAATCAGAGCACTAATGCTAATGTTGTTGAGCAAGGCATTTTCACCATGTCAAAACTTGTTTGTGTGGAGACAGGATAGGTTCTTCAGACTCCAAAAATACAACTTTATGTATGGTAAAAAAGTGCTTCATAACAATAATACATTATATTGCCGTAGGCTAAATTTTCTATGGAAGTTTTTTCTCTGCAAAAAATCTTCTGTATTTTTAAATAAATTTCTGCTTCATTGAACTTAGTGATTTATCTGTAGTGAACACAGTTGATGTCCTATCAAGCATGTTAAGAAGACTGAAGCCTTAAAAGCCATCTGTGTGTTCTAGTGATTTTCCTGCAGATCTGTCACATAATAGAAACAGATGTTTCTTCTCAATATTGTCTTGCTCCATATGTAGTCATTTAACACATCTGGAAGAACCATGCAGCCATGTGATATGCATTAATGCAAACCAAGCTGTGTGTAATTTAAAGAGAAAAAGGTCCTTGGAGAATTGGAAAAGGAATTGGCAATTACTTCTCAAAACAGACTTTTGAATCTGAGTTGTGTTTGTATTGTGCCTTTTTGAGGAAGGAGGCTGCTGGATTTTTTTCAGAACAACTCATTCAGCTTCAGTCATTAAGCAACAGCAGCTCCTTGATGGTCTGAAAGCAGGGAATTATAGTAGTTTTTGAATGATAGATTTTCCTTTGAGATTACATTTTTGGGAATATTCATTTAAAATAAACTAATGGTTTGTCTGTTTTCCTAGGAACAGAGATCAAAGACAAATTAAGATGTTATGACTTCGATGTACACACAGTGAAGACATTAAAGAACATAATTTCACCTCCCTGGGATTTCAGAGAATTCGACATAGAAAGGCAAACTCTGGATGAAAGTGGCATAGTAACATTAGAGACATCAAATCAAAGGAAAAGTACAGATACCAGTCGCCCATTGGAAGAAACATTTGAGATTGAAATGAATGAAAGTGATATGATGTTAGAAACTTCAATGTCAGACCATAGTACGTGACCATAAATATTGGTAGAGAGTTCATTTTGTCTAAGTGTAATATGTTTGTGTTAGCACATTTGTTATGGTGTTGTACTTCCATGAATTTGCTATTTTTTATATGAATTCAAACTACTATGTACTTAACACCAGGAGTTTCATAGTTCCTACTTTATAAATATTCCTTTCCTGATAGCACTCTCACGAATCCCCATCTGAATCAAGAAGACTTCATTGCATCGATGCAGGCCATATACATAGTTTGAATCTGGAGTATTGGCTATTTTGCACATCTGTGCATTACTGAACATTAATTCAAGTTTTAGACACAACTGCACTTTGGAATTCAAGGGTATCAAGGAAGGAAAAACTTGGGGAGGAGTCTGTATTTTATCAGCAATTGCACACATGCTCACTGTGGGAATCTCTTGGGTCCAGGTGATCTCATTGCTTTCCTATGATGACCAGCACAGTAGCGTAGAGAAGTCTGGTTCTGTCCCAGTGACAACAGGAATTGTGCTGTGGCTCCACAAGGGAACTGGAGATGCCCAAATTTCCCTTCCATATGTTAGAAAATATGGATTGGACTTTGCATTGAGTGCAGAATTCAATACCAGTCCCATATATTCTTAAACATGAGAAAATAAGATGAACAAAAATGTTTTACTTCCTAGTTCTAAAACAATTCACCCAAAGTTACACATTTTCCTGAAAAACATAGTATGAGCCATGAGTCTTAAGTGAAAAAGTATGCAAGCAGAGTGCTGGAAAAATTAATGATTTAGGAGGCATATGCAGCTCCTGGGCAGAGTCAGGTCTCTCTTCAGTGTGGCTGGCAAAAACAGTTCAAAGGGCTTTCTTTTCTTTTGGAACCTGATAATTGGGGTGTGGTGCAGGTAACTTCTTTGAAGTAAACTGGGGATTTTTCCTGGACACTGGAAGAATCTATGAGTGTGTCTCAACAGCTGCTCTATTAGGCATGTCTCTTCCGTTAAAGGATCATTTGATAGTTATTTTTACATCTGTGCTTATGTATCCTGAATGGTTGTAACCAAGACTATCTCATGGATAATATGACAGCAAAGGCTTGTTGCTGCACAGAGAAGGATATTGTAAATAGATTCTCAAAGATTCTCAAGGACCCAACTCCTTTTTCTCTATAGCATTATTTTTAACCCGGCATATGTAAATCTAGTTTTCTAGTAAGACATCATGGCAATTTCTAAATGGAAGGTGGCAAAACAGTCTTCTAGAGAATCAGGCCTTTTGACTACTGTCAGACATAGATATAAACCTTGAATTGTTTTCCCCTGCTACTGATTTTTTTCATTGGCAAAATGGTTTTGAATATTGATAAAAATTCGTATTTCTTCCTGCACTTCCCAGTTACGATCTGATGCTGTGTCGGCTGTGATGGCAACCCTGGTTTATGTTATTCCTGCCTGTAGGAATCTACTGTGTTACTTCCTCAGCTGTGGTAATACAAATCCTTGTGTGGTTACATTGTGAATGAATTCAGGGAACTGCAACAGCATTTTAAAATACTTTCTAGATCTGATCAATTCTCATGTTCAGGAGAGCAAGCCACTGCTATATGACTTGTCATCAGTGGGGCAGAATGGTTGGAATGGGAGGAAACAGATGGAATAGCGAGAATGGGCACTGCTGTAACAGCAGCCTATTGTGACACTACTGTGCCTTGGCAGGTATCTCTTGGAGGTTTTTTTGCTGGCTATTGCTAACCTTCTTATATTGGTATTAAAAATTACCTAGAAAGAAATGTATGCAGAGTGTCCTAGATTGTGAAGGACTCTCTTGGATGTCAGAGGGATTCTTGATATGGCTTGGCTTGGCTCCAGGCCTTTTAGGCATCTGCAGTTGGGTTAGAGCTTGTGAGATGGTTCATGATGTATGTCTCAGACAGGACTTTCAGGGAAAGTTTTTCTCTCCTCATTTATCTTCTGTTCAATTTTTGACCTGTTCTTGTTCTGTCCAAATCCCCGCCCTTCTAACTGGCAGCACCTGCTTGCCCTGGTCTTCTGCACCCCTCATCACCTGTCCTGCTCTTCCTAGATAGTGCTTGGTGCCTTTCTGGGTTATGACATTCACCCTGGCTTATAGTTAACTTGAGTATTGTCCTTGTCCTCATGAGGACTTTGGTTAGTTTTGGCCTGACGACCTCAGATTCTTAATTCGTGCTGCAAGCCGTTGCCATTGCCTCACTTTGGCTGCTGGGTACAAGGGTCCAGGACTGTCAGGTTGTGTGGCTTATAAATATGCCTCCAAAAGAAACATTTTTACTCTGCCTCATAACTTCATCTTCCAAGGATTAGTTTTGTCCCAGAGGGGGGAGACCTGACTGCCTTAAAGGTTTTCAGAACAGATATGAAAACCCACAAATATTTATCCTGAGAATGGCTCCAATTCATAGGTACTGCTGCCTAAAAGATTTGAAAATTAATAATGTGTTAGCTCAGTTGATCAGAGCCCGTTGTTAATAATGCCCATGTTGCAGGCTTCAACCCCATGTGCGCCATTCACTTAAGAGGTGACTCGATGGTCCTTGTGGGTGCCTTCCAATTCAGAATATTATGTGGTTTCAGTTTTCTCAGCCAATGCCACCTACTCATACTATTCTACATCAGTTCATGTATTTCCTTCATGCTGTGGACAGCTGTTTGAGAACTATCAATGCAGGAGGATCTGAAGAGTTGCAATGATCCTGTGTATTCTTATTAAATTGCAGGCATTTTTGCTCCTTCTGTCTCGTTTCCTTAGCCTTAAGGACAAGTGTGTCCTTAAATGTGAAACGTCCTTACTTTGGAGGTTGCTGTATCTCTGCCACCAATTCTAGAACATGTTGTCCAAGATACCTCAACTCACAGGAATTTCAAGAAACTTTTTGGATCTAGGTATTGCAAAATGCATTGACTGTAGTCTAGGAATAAAACGCCTGGCTCTGATTGATGGGTCAGTACTTAGAATAATCATGGAATCATAGAATGGTGGGGGTTGGAAAAGACTTTAAAGATCCTGTAGTCCCAACCCTGCTGCCATGGGCTGGGACACCTCCCTGCCAGGTTCCTTAAGGCCCTGTCCAACCTGGCTGACCACTGCCAAGGATGGGCATCCACAGTCTCCCTAAGCAACCTCTTCCAGTGCTTCATCATACTCACAATAAGTTTCTTGCTAACGTCTAGCCTAAATTTTCCCTCAGTTTGTACCCACGCTCCCTTGTCCTGTCGCCACAGTTCCTGAGGACGCCAGGCAGAAAGGCCCGGGAGGCACCGTTTAGAAGAGCTCTTGCCTGCTGTGGCCTCGGGTGCTGGCGTGCATTGTCCAAGTGCAGGCACTGCCTAATTATCACAGAACCTCCCTGCAGCCATAAGAGTCCTGGCCTCATACAAGTAACGATTAACGGCCTTTTTTCCTTTTTCCCACTGCTTTCTCCCCAGAATGTGGCTGCCCCTCAGACCCTGCACCCAAAGACCGTGAATAACACACCCCCACGATGTCTGCCCTTCCCGCCCTACGAGGCGCTCTGAGGCCGGGGTGACAAAGCACCCGTGAGCTTAGGGCGAGGCCGTGAGAGGAGGGAAATGGGCACGTTCTGCGTCTCCTCCTCGCACCGCCACAGTGAGATCCCTGCGGAGTTCCAGGAGGGACGCGGACGGAGCCGCAGCCGCCGCTCCTCGCCAAGNCGCCGCCTTCTCCGCCGTCCCCGCTGCCGCCGCCGCCGCTTCACCCGGCGCCGGGGAAACAGCGGGAGGAGAAGAAAACGGCGCTGAGCAAAGTGAGGGGGCGCGAGCGCGGCGCGGGGATCGGGGCGGGGGCGGCTCCGGTGATGGGAGAGGATGGGAGAGCCTGGGAGGGAGGCTGCAGTGAGGAGACAGACCGAGCCTGATCTCAGGAGGTTCGTGTGTTTATAACCTATTCTTCATCTGCAGAATGAGGGTGTTCATTCCCTGGAGTATTGGGAGACCCCCAGCGTCAGCCTGGAAATCATTTCACCTTTAATTGTAAAGTCAAGGCTGGTTATTGCTGTGACAAGTCAGCTTTTCTCAAGGGCAGGAGCATGTCTCTCTTCTCCGTCTTCATTCGAGCACCTTTCAGATAATGCGTGCAGACTGTAACAGGTTGTCCAGGGATGTCCCAGAGTCTCCCTGGCCGGAGACATTCAGAACGCACCTGGACGCGTTCCTGCGGCACCTGCTCTAGGTGCTCTTGGTGAGGGGGGGTTGGACCAGAGATGCCTTCCAACCCTGAAATTCTGTGAGTCTTTGAGTACTGTGAGATTTGATTTATTCTCGTGTTTCTTTTAATTGGAAAACTGAAGCACTGAAAATGACTGTAACTCAGAGCTCAGTAAAGTTAAATTCACATGTCTTAAGTACTCAGAAATTAAAAGAGATTGCCTGAAGCTTGATGGCCATTTTACTGCTTTGTGTGCTGGCATCATTCAGCCAGAGGTTTTTGCACAATTTGCTGGCCTTTATTATTGGGCAGTTCAGTATTTGGGTGTGGTTGGGTTGACTGGGTGGCTGACCTCCAGCCAGGTGCTCTTGCACTCCTCCCTCAGCAAGACCCAGGAATAAGGTATGGAAAAAACAAAGTGTCATCACAGGAAAAACTGACACAGCTGATGAAGGACCTCATAGCAGCTTCTTACAGCTTTCTCACAGAGGAAGATGGAGGGGCAGGCACAGATACTTTCTCTCTGGTGGCCACTGACAGGATGAGAAGGAATGGCACAAAGCTGTGTCTGGGGAGGTTTAGGTTGCATATAGAAAAAGGTTCTTCACCCAGAGGATGGCTGGACACTGCAACAGGCTTATTGGGAAAATGGTCAGTGCTAAGCCTGACAGAGTTCAAAAAGCATTTGACATGCTTTAGGGGCACGGTGTGATTCTCGAGGCAGGGCCAGGAGTGGGACTTCAGTGGTCCTTGTGGGTCCCTTCTAACCAGAATACACCAGGATTAGAATGGTTCTAACATGGAGAAAATTAATTTACTTAATGGCTAATTAAAAATTAAAGAAGTCTGTTAAGCAAAAAAAGTTGCAAATAAGACACCTTCCCACCTCCTTCCTTCAACATTCTCTACCTGGAAGCACTACAGAAGGATGAGGAATGGGGACAGCAGATGGGACATAACAGCTCCTCTCTGGTGCTCCTTCTTACTCACACTCCTTCCCTCCTGTGGCATGGGGGACCTGACATGGGACACAGCAGGACAGAGTCCTTCATGAAGTGCTGCAGGAGTGTCCCTCCCCACATGCTGCAGTTGTTCATGACCTGCTGCAGCATGAGTCTCCTTCATGGGCTGCAGGCCTTCAGGATAAGCCTGCTTTAATGTGGGCTCCTCTGCACAGGCTGCAGGACCCCTCAGGGCATCTCCACCTGCTGTGGCATGGGGTCCCTCATGGGCTGCAGGTGGATGTCTGCTCCACTGTGGTCCTTCATGGCATGTGAGGGAACAGTGTGCCTCACCATGATCTCCTTCAAGGGACTCTCTGCTTTGGCACGTGGAGCACCTCCTCCTCTCCTTCTTGTCTTCACGGCTGTGTCTTACATTTTTGCTCCCTTACTCCTCTGTCTCACCCACTGCTGTGCTACCTTTCCTGTCCATTCTTACATGTCTTTCCCAGAGTTGCCTCCGTCTTGGCTTAAGGGGCTCAGTGTGCCCTGGGGTGGATCCACTGGAGCTGGCTGCACTCAGCACTGAGCAACCCCCAGCATCCTCTCAGAGGCTGCCCTGAGAAACCCCTGCCAGGAGCAACTGGACACAGAGACCTATTACACCAAAATACTGCTGGAACAAGACTTAAAAGCTAGTCTAAACCATTTTTAGAGATATGTTAAATTTTTTATGTAACCAATATCTATTAGGTTGTTGATGATTAAGTTGCAATGGTTCTCAGGCTGTTCATCAGAATATGTCACTTATCCTACAGTTTTAAAACAATTGCAGAAACTGAGTCAGGGAGTTTGTGCCATCTGTTTCTACGGTATTTAGATCAAATATAAATGTCCATTTCTTTTTTATATATGCAGGTGGTTATTCGAAGGCTTCCTCCTTGTCTCACTAAGGAGCAACTGGAGGAACAGCTGCATCCTCTACCTGCCCATGATTATTTTGAGTTTTGCACTGCTGATCCCAGGTGAGGATGAGCTGTTTCTATAGGTTTTCAGGTGCTGAAAACCTAATTGAGGTATTTGGGGCATTCCAAATTACATGTTTTTCCTCTTTCATTATTTTTGTTGAGTTACTGTTATGGTCCACCTCAGAAGGTGGGGATAACCCAGGTTCTTGTTATGAGATGCCTTGGGCCACGTTAGTGTGAAACAACACTGAATGATCAGTATTTGTAAATAAACAATGTAGTGTTTACTATAGAACAACTCGGTTGCAAAGGAAAACATGTATGGAACTGTTTTGGGGGTTATCATCTATAGTAAGACAACATGAAAACATTGCTGTGTGAAAATGCAACATTACACAAGGACACACAAGGAGAAGGAAAGAAAGAGGAAGGAAGAAGAATAAAGGAAAAGAAAGAAGGACAAAGTGCAAGAGTGTGATGATCTCACCCCCCATAGGTCCTGCAATAAGATTTGGTTGCTGTGCAATCTTGGATCCAGATATGGCAGGAGTGGGGTGGGAAGTCCTGAATAAGTGGTGGGGAGAAGATGGCGAAACACATCATCTCTTGGGTCTGTATTCACTCAGATTCAGGTGGATGTAAATCAGGTACCTCCTCAGGAGCAGTTTGATGTAAGAATGTGGATCAGGGGACACCTTCTGAGACAACACTGCCCAGTACAGTTGAATCAGTTATGCCCCATTATGTCCCAAAAGCAGAATAAACAGCTCAGGTCAGGCAAGAACTCCCCAGTACTTCCCCGGGCAGGGGTGGGGAGGAGTGGGAGCCCCACAGCCCAGGGATTTGTGCAGGGAAGCACAGCTTAGCATGACAAGGGGCACAGTCCTCTCCAGGATCCAGCTCCTGTCTCACTCACAGCCCATCATTCACCCTGTGCCTTATCAGATCAGCCCTTATACAACTAAAAGTTCACCTCCTCTGTCTCAACCCAGCACCCTGGTGTCTCAGCAAATGAGAAATGTTTTGAGCCATTGTCTCTTAACAGTTCAGTCTACTACTTAAAATATTTCTGAAAGTTGGCTGCATATACAGGGACAGTGGCATTCCTGCCCTTTTACTTTACACTGGAGATTTAAATTTTTTTTTTTAGTATATGAATAGGACATAATGTAGTTTGAAACTCTGATGTTTCTTTTCATCTTCATTGGGAAACTGTAACAGCCTGCTTAATTGGCTGTAAGATTCTGTCTGGGGCAAACAATCACAGAATGTCTTCATGATTTCCATTTGAGTTTAGTTTCTTTGTTTACCTGCATGCTTTTTTATGTGCTTGATAGAACTTTTAAAATAATCTAGTTTTATTCATTTTTGCCTCATGCAAAAGTAAATAAGAAGAAATACTGGTTGATTTAAATTAAATCAGAATTCCTGGCATAGTTACGTAATTTACTCAGTATCACAGCGGTAAAATGCATTTCCCTTTTAAATAAATCAGTTTCCAGAAGAGGAACAAAACACCATGTATGCTCAATCCTCATGTGTTCTGAAAAACCGAAGATCCATCTTGTCATATCTTAGTGTGTGATGAATCACTCCTACACTGGCTCGAGATTCTTTCCACTGCCTACAGAGGGATCCATGCTCTTTATTGCTGGCCAAATTTTGTAGTTAGGGGTTCTCTCAGAGTCAATTTCACAATCAAGAAGAAATAAATGTTTATTTAGAGAAATTATGACAGGTTCTGACCTAGGTAGGTGCACATAAGTGCAGCAACAAAATAGTAGGTGCTTCAGCTTTTCTGTTAAACCAAAGGATGTGAAGTGAGGAAAAAAGAGAATTGATTCTGATTGTCAGTCTTTGTAGTACCTTACATTGCTCTTCTGAACTTTGTAATCTATTTCCAAATGGGCTTCTTTAAGGCTTCTGTCCCAGCTGTTCATTTGATAAGGAGAAAATAACAAAGGCAAACCAAAAATTCTGTGAAGTTCAGAGTGTCAGTTCTCGCTGTGTTTAGATGCACAAATGCCAATTAACAGTTTAAAACATTTTAATTTTCAAGACAAGTTTGCGTAAGAATTTAGGGAGTTGGCCTGTTTAGAAAAGAGAAGGCAGTGACAACAGTTGCATATATAGTTTCATTTTCTCTCCTATGCGATGAAATTTGGACTACCCAAAAATCTTGCTGTTCACTTGTTTAATTGCATCTGTGGCAAGTTACCAATGAAAGATACTGGGTTTTCTCTCATGCTGGTATTTGTCATGTTATTCTCTTCTGCCTTCACAAATGTAAGCTCATTTTTAAAAAATCATTTAAGTTTGAATTTTTCAGCATGAAATGTTTTGTACTCACTCCTTTTTTTCTTCACTCTGCTTTTCCAGAAGTGTGTTTTCAGACAAAAGATGGATTTTTTCAGAATGAGTTTGTCTTTACCTGGTTTATGTGGCTACAGCTTCTTTCAGCAAACTATACAGCTTACATGGGCATTTCACTGCCACTCTGCAGTGTTGGCTTGGCTGATTATTTGTCTTTTGACTGGCTCAAGATCACCTTGCCTCTTTTGTCCCCTTTGTTCAAATGCTGGCACATACCCATGTATATCTTTTTATGAGTCATGTCTTTACATTATCCACTCAGGAATATACAATAAACTTTTGGAAAGTAAAAGTTTAATCAAAGTTGATCTCAGTCTTCTCTCACCCAGCAGAGAACACTTTTTGAGTATAAAACATAGTATTCCCATAGTCTGTCATGTTATGGACAGTTCACAAGATTTCAGCAAACTCTCTGCATGTGTCTTCATGTCATTCCAGCTAACAGGAAAAGCTACAGGACAAGGTGGGCATGTTTTCTCTGTCTTTCACTGAATAGCTTTTTTCTAGATCCTGTACCATGTACATAGTGGCAAGCAATCCAGAGAATTCAGCAATAACAAAAACGTGGAGTTGAAAAGAAATGTCATGTCACCCAACGAGAAGGATTTGAAGAATCCTCAGTGAAGATCTGTTGGAATGGGAAAGGGGCATAGAGATGATTTGATGCAGAATTAGACAAGATTCCTTAAGAGCTGTAACATCTCAGTTTAACCATGTCCTGTGTAACTACATCACAGAAGTTTCTGTGAGCTTGTTTCTGGATTTTAGAACTTGTCAGAAATTCGTGCCATGAATGATGCATGTTGGAAATGGGTTAGGAGCAGACAAATACTTATTTAGACAGATATTTATCTGTGAAAACCTATTAAACACAAGGTACAAGTTTGGTATTACAAAGTCCCTAGGCTGCAGATACTTGCATTTACGACCTGGGTGAAGGATTTTCCCATTTTTAATAAACTTTCTCTTGGCATTCTCTATTAGTTGCTGCTGGTAAGGGCACTGTTGGTCTAGACGACTAGAGAGGTCTAACTGTAGCATTTTTATTTCCAAGATAATTCATCCTTGAGGACAAAACAAACAATGATATGCATATCAACTCTAGTTTCTTTTTTTTTTTGTAATTTTTATAATATTCTTAAAAGTGTTATCTATAAGTTTACAGTATCCTATTATAGGCAAGCTATAAAACTTTTTCAAATTTCATGTGATTAATGTAATTTTCAGTTTTTCAGTTATATCCATTTCAGTAAAATCATTTCAGAAAGTGACTTGTGTTTCGTTCGTTTTTCAGATTCATCTGATTCACTGCAATACATTTATTTTCTCTTGCACATTGACATCAAAATGCAAACAAAACACTTTATAGATGATAATAAAGATGATCTTCTTTGACAGACTGTTGTATACTCAGACTTCAAATATTAACTACTTTTTCCAGATACTCTCCTTTTTGTCTGCTTGTAAGGTTTCTGAGCCTGTTCTAAAGATTTGACTAATCAAGTCAAGTGATTGATCTCTGGCCCTTCAGGGTTTGGGTAATCTCCCGGACTGGCACTGAGTGCTAGGAATGGCTGATAGTGTTGTGAGGTTATAAAAGGAGAGAAATCTGAACAGAAGCTTTGCTTGCATGAAAATAGTTCATAGTCAGTGCCATCCCATGTATTACAGAGAGCAATAAAGCTCTTAAGCTCTTCCAAAGAGCACTCTTCCTTTCAATGCTCTTCCCAACGTTGTGCTCAGGATTATTGTAGGTAAACAGCATCAACACTGTAGGATGTAGGTTTGCACCCAGGAACTGCAGTGCTGAAGGGGCAGCGCCTTTAGTGCTTCAAGGGAACCACCACTACTATGTTCTGGGTGAAATAACTGACAGGCTTTGATTGACACAACTCCAGTGTTTCTGCTTTCTCTGCCAGGCAAACTGCTCATTTGTACCTGTAAAACGGAAATACTTAAGTTTATTTGAAATTGTGCCAGTTCCACCCATTATGTGAATGACCACAGAAGATGACAAGGATGAAGGCCCGGGGATTTTATCTTGACATGACAATGTTGATGATGAGTTATCAATTACTCTATGAATGGGTAGAGGAGTTATTTGACTCTCCAAAATTTAGTTGTAGAGCTCTATATACATGTATGTATATATTTTATAAATGCCCATTATGATTCATAAGTTGATAAGTATTTTACTAAGATGAGATTGCTGTTTTTATTATGGTTTATATGTTGCTGTTTAGACTAAATAACGTTAAAATTGCACTCCTGTATATCAATCTTTTTACACAATTGTGTTAAAATATATTTTGTAGAAGAAGTAAACATTTAAAATGTGTTTGTTATTAAGGTTGCTAGAAAAATAAGAGATCTTAAAGAGATGATAGACTAAGTGTTACAGAAATAAATGTACCCGGAAAAATTGAATACCCTTGAATGCAGAGCAGAAAAAAAAAAAGAAACTGTGTTGGAATGAATAAATGTGTACGCTCAGACCCATCTGGGTTATTTCCATAGAGATTGCTCCAAGTGCCGACATGTGCAGTGCATCTGTCTAAAACATTATACGTATGGAAAGCAGCACTGTAGACAGCAAACATATGGCAAAATGGAACCAGCTCTCTGATGATAAAACTGAATTTCAGATCCTGAATTAAATCTGTGGTGGTAGATACTTCAAAAAAGGAGACACACAGAGTTCACTGGCCCTTCTGTAGGACTCGGCTGGAAGACAAAATCCCAAAGAGTAAAGAGTATTTTAGCCAGTAACTGCTAAATACGAAGTACAAAAGTCAAGCAAGAGTGTTTCTTCCTGGCACNCCTAGAGTAAAAGTGATAAATATGCAAGCCAGTGCTAAGTATTTTGGATTTGCTAGGTTTAGTTAGCTTCCCACCTAGGATGTTAATTTTGCTCACTTTTTTAGGCACACTGCACACTTTGCTGGGTAAGAAGCCTAAGACAAGGGTTTGAAACACTTGGGTGGGTTTTGTGCACTAAGCACTCTGATAGCTAACTCCCATGCATATGAGAACCGGCTCTTGTAGAAGTGGCTCCATCAGAGAAGGAACTTGTAACAGTTAAGCATTGTCACAGCTCTGTTCCTGCGACCTTCTACCCTGATACATAGCAACAGTAATGGACAGACAGTGCTGTGTTACTGTGCTGCACATCAATATCCTACTGTCCTCACCCATACTTCTATATTGCATGTTTCTGCTGATGTGTGTGAAGTTCTTGGAGATGTTAATAATGTATAGCAACAACACTAGATCCCTTACTTGCAACTTAAATTCTAAATCTCTGTCTTCCAGAGTCCTGTTTTCCAGAGTCCTGTTTATACAGACTCAGTTCTTTCTTAATAACCATATCAAATGTTCCTTGGTTTTGAAAGATACTCACTCTGTTTAAGCTGAAAAAGCTAGAAAAGTATTATGTTGTGCACCAGGAAAATATTATGCTGCTAAAGCAGGTGAAAGAGATGGTGTTGATCTACCAGCTAAAGGAAACAAGGAAGGAGCAAGCCTTGGTACTTTCAGTTCTGTTTCACAATGTGTCCAACCATAAGGTTGTAAGTTCCTACAGGAAGAAGAAATCCAATTGTATGATGTAGCTGCTTGCTCTGCATTGAGACAAAGTGCCACAGTAGTGTAGGAGTGCACCCTTGTCCAAGTAACAGTTCTTAATCGACAGAAAGTTTTAGTATTTTACAAAAGCTGAAGATGGAAAGAACAGTGAAGTAGTTATGTAGACTAGGGATTGAAACTTAGTTCCTCAATCTCAGTTAATAATGACCAGAATGAAAAATAATGTTCCCTCAAGATTCCTGGTTTTGTCTGATGAATATTTGGCACTTCAAGTGTGCAATCATATCAGTCTAATGTCAGGCCTCAATTTAAACCTCAAAGCAGCATGAAACATAAGAATAGTGCTGTTGATATGACAGAGAACGAAGTTTCCTTCTTCATGGGAGCACCACTTATCTGAGACTTTTTTACCATTGTAGCCATCAGGCAGCACAGAGACATTGCTTCCAGTACAGCTATAGATTGCCACAATAAAATTCCCTTCTTTACTTAGACATTTTAAAATACATCTTTTAACGCTGTGTAATTACGAAAAGTGTTACATTTTGTCTTCTTTGAAATCGATGAGAAGAAATCTGTCTTTTTATACCTGCTTTGCATCTTGGTAACTCCACAGCCATGCTATAGCATCTTGCAGCCCTGGCCATGCCCTAGCAGGCATTTTTGCTGTTACCCACCCACATTGCAGTTCATGCAATGCTGTTCCTATCCTAGAATGTCAAAATATACTGGGTATATATGGATAAAATGTCTCTTCCTCTACTCCTTGGGAATAGTTTGTCCTCTTCAAGCTGTAGAAACGCTCCATAGCTGGTATTTGCAGAGCATCTAAACAAAAAAAGCCCTCTAGGTAGTTTTGGTTTTTTAACATTTCTTCTGGCTACAGGATCAAACACAAAATTGGTAGGTGTACAAAACCATTGGTTATTGGCAGCACTGCTCTTTTTGGTCTCCTCCTAACACTGTAAGTGGAATCCACATGGATGCATATTTTAAAAAGAAAAAATTACTTGGGAGCAGTGTTGCTTTGAGCTGCCACATGCATGGATCCTGTGATCCAGTCCATATTTTTGCTCTTTCTCTCTCATTGTGAAATCTGATTTTGAAAGAACAATGGGATTGAAATACAATTGCAGCTGTGTGTCTTTATTGTCTCCTGGTGCCAGTGGTGAGTTGATCTGAAGACAGGCCATAGGTGACAATGGAATTATGTACATAGATATTTTAAAGATATGGGCTTGTGTTAAGATTTGTTCAAAAATCTGATGTAATATGTAGTCATCATTAGGTCAGTTTAAGATAAACTGGCTTATATATAACAGTTGCAGGAGTTTAAAGCATGTACATGCCATGACTCACAATAACTTAGCTGATAGGTTCTAACTCATTT
>WEIU01019311.1:115113-132554 GCA_013389925.1 Aegithalos caudatus
TTTTGTGAAATAACCATTCAATGAGCAAGAGAGAAAAGCTATTCTCTTGAACTGAAAGGATATGGTCTTTAATTAAACATCAAATAATCATGCAATATATTTCTGTTGCTTCTAATGCTAACAGCAAAAAAGCAATGAAGTGTTTCTAAAGCAGAATGATGGGAATGACTTCAAAAATACATGAAACAAATAGGTTTATCAATGATTTAGCTCCCTTTCAGATAAAGCTAGGAAAAGGGGGTTAATACTTAAGAAAGAAATGAGTACATTTTAGGAGTTGAACACTATATCACAAATTTTTTGTGTTTTAGCTAGAAGAACAACACCCCTTTTGGAATATATTAAAAATAGAAAATTAGAAAAGCAGGTACGTTCAGACTTTTGCCTGAAGTTCCACATTTACATTTCATATGGTTTTCTGTTGGACAATTTACAATTAATTATTATTACACTCTTCAGAGAATACGAGAAGAGAAAAGAGAAGAACGAAGGCGGCGAGAATTGGAGAAGAAACGTTTGCGGGAGGAAGAGAAAAGGAAGCGCAGAGAAGAAGAAAGACGTAAAAGAAAAGAAGTGGAGAAGCAAAAGAAGATTTCTGAAAAAGAAATAAGGATCAAGGTAACTAAGATCTGTGAAAAAAATTATTCTTCTTTTGAAGTCATCCAGAAGTTCATTGGTATCTCAATGTTTATGTAGTGTACAACAGCAGAGTGTGGAGTCACCAAACCAGTTTTGACTGGAAGGGACAGTAATGTAGAGCTTTGACTGTTGTTTGAAGGTGTGACTGATGGCCTTACCTACCATGATGTGCTGGTGCAATTACAGCAGGTAACTCAGATATCTTCATACAACTCTGCTGCATTCTATGCCAGCATTACCTGACAGAACCAAATGGTTCTTTGCCAGCCTGTTGGAAGATTATTGTGAGTTTGATACCCATGTGGTCCATTCACATAAGACTTGGACTTGATGGTTCTTGTGGATCTCTTCTGACTCAGAATATTCTGTGATTCTGTGTTTCTGTGAGGCATAGCTTTAAAAATTTCTGTCATGCAAATATCATTTGGCCATGTGTGCAGACACTTTTATTTTTATGCTGAGAACTGAGGTATTTTAATTGTATGCTTTAGCCAAGTTACAGCAAAGTCATGCTAATTTCAGCTTGCACTGCCTAAAATCTGAACAGATTTTAACGACATCACTTAGCAGGGTGTATCTTGTGCTATGAAGTCAGACCGTATAAAACCGTCTTATTTGTATAAGATGACACAGATAAAACTGTTCATCTGAACTAAATTTTGTTTTATTGGAAAGGCTTTAGAGGCTGTTTAGAAGAGGAAATTTGGTGCAAGAATCTGTAGCATAAAGCAAGAATCACAGACTTGACTCAGATTTAGTGGTGAGGAGCCACAGAACTGTGGACATCTTTCCTCATTCCTTCTTGGAAAAAAGTTTTCTTCACCTGAAAGTATAAAAATAGTAAATTCTGAAGCTGAATTACATGTTTTTCATATCTGGGCATTAAAAAAATACTCTAAAAGTTCATAAGAAAAGGGACTTAGTCCTTAAAATATATTACCTAAAATTGCTTGTCCAAAAAGTCTGAGTATTTATGACATATCTGTGGTGATATGACCCTGAAAGCTATTTCTGTCTCTAAAAGAAAAGGAAAATATTACCTGCGAGAAACATTATAGAAGTTTTAAATATTGGAGAAGAGTAACCTATGCTCATTTCAGAAATGAAATGGTGGAATGGAAAGACTGAGATGTTCTGCCTAGAATAGATATGTTAGGGTAATAATTTGAGACAGTTGGTCCTTCTATAAAGATTATGTGTTTAATACCATCCACTGCTGAAACCCTGTGTGGGTTGCTGTGAAAGGAACAGACTTCTTGAAAAACCTAATCTTCAAGGTGAAAATGTAATGACTTCTCTTCTGCTAATATCACAAATTTTTCCTCATCTGTATTTGTGTCAGGATGTACTAAGCACCTACTTCTACATGCCTCTCTATCCCAAGTAGTTCATGTGACACACATTTTATATATAATATTTCAAGGAGTGAAGTATTAATCCTACTCTCTTTGTAGTATTGTAGAGGTTCTGCTTCTTATTTTATGGGCAATGACATTGAGTTCTGTTACATGATTTCTAAGAAACCATAGACCATAATAATGTCTTTATAACTCAGGAGAGAAGAGTAGGTAAGTGCTCTGAGAAGAACAGGTAAGTGCTTTCTCCAGTATTCTCAGCACATTTGAAAGTGTGCAGTTGAATGCCTCTTAATGACTGTCACTCCTTACCAAATATAAACTGCCCTTTTAAAATAACTTTAAATTTCATACTTTGTAAAATACATTCCTACCTTATAAATAAGGTATCTCCAGTCTTTGCAGATTACCAATATATTTAGTGCTTGTTAAAATGTCTGTACAATAGAGGAAAATAATTTTGCATCATAATATAAGCAAATATCTCTTAGCTTCTCAAGAAGCCTGAAAAAGGAGATGAACTGGCCAATGAAAAGCACAAAGAAAAAGGTGAAGAAGCTGACATTGAGGAAAACAAATGGGAAAAATCACCTGGATCTGGGAGCATAAAATCCAAATCTTTGGAGAGTTCACTAAAAGAACTTAAGGAAAAGTAAGTAATATTTATCTTTTAATCTTTAATTTAGATCTTAAATGCTTTCATTGCAAGGCTTAAATATAAGTGGTGCACTGACAAGATGTTCTGTCACCAAAGAACCAATTTCATCCTGTGTGAACAAATTTCTTCCTGTTGTTTTGGTGAAAGGTGTTTAATAACAATTTATTGACCTGGTGGCAGTATTAGTGGATACAATTGTTATTGGTGAAATGCTATGAAATCCAAGATTGGAAGGATTTCTGCATAAAATTTCAAGTCATTCAAGTAATTTTGTTGTTATTTCACCTGTTCCCTATCAAGAGCTCAGGTGAGGCTCTCCTTCCATTACTCATGTCAAAGACTAAATTGGCCCCAATGCCATACTTCTCCTTCACACATGGGTTGGCTGTAATAACCATATAAATGTGTTAGGTAGCTGGGACAATGGCAAAACAGTGAAGGTGTGAATGAAAGCCTTATGATAGATACTTGCAGTAGGCTGTCTCTATCTCCCACTGCCTTTTGTGTTACATTTGCAATGGTAGGAACAAGATGCATAGCTCAGTTCTATTACTGCTGTAGCCTGGAAATGACTTTGTCTTGCAAGTGTTTTCAGCTGTTGGTTCTCTTTGTTGTCCTTTGGCACCTGAGTCCCATCACAAGCAAGATTTACCCCTAAGATATGTAAGGTAAATAACCAAGAAAAATATGTATGTTCTGAATGTTCCTGAAAACTTCCATGTCCTGTTGAAATTGAAAATATTCAGCAACTTTCTTTGTTGGTGGTCTTCAAGAAAGGAAACAGAACAGACTCAACAGAAACAGGGGCAAAATCAGTTGTTTGCTACTCACAGGATCTTTCAGGTTGGAATGGACCCTTAAGATCATTGAATCCAATTGTTAACCCAGCACTGCCAAACTGCCACTATAAACTGTGTCTTTAAATGCCACATCTATATGTCTTTTAAATACCTCGAGGGACGCTGACCCCACTACTTGTCTGGCTTTTTATGGATTAAACTTTTGGTGGTGCCATGTGCCATTGTTTGCTATTGATCTTGTAAGTTTAATAAAGCATTAATGTAGATTTTGCTCATGTAAAACAGAATCCATTTGGCTGCACAGGTACAATAAGCATTACCTTGTGTTTGCAAGTGATGATTTCATATTGATTTTTAGAGGGTAGCTAGCAAGCTATGAGCAATTTCAGCTGGATTGTGATTTAAAGTTGAAACTACTTCATCACTGACTCAGAAACTGGTAATAAGCTGTACTGCCAACTCTACCTGCAGGAGGCTGAATTGCCTGTTTGAAACCATGTCAAAGGCTTGGTAGCAATAGCTTCCTACCACAAATCAAAATCTCAGTAGTGTGTAAGTTACATGGTCAAATACAGATTTGAAACTACACCAAACAGAAGTATGTTTCCATTCCCTTTACTTCCATTCATTTCTGCTTTCTCTGACTGTGTAACTTTGACTTCTACCTATACTCTGAAACTGCTTACCCTGCCATTTCCACTCTTGCTGCCTGTTCACTGTGACTGAATTTTAGAAGTCTACTTTAACCACTCTTTGAACAGGAGCTGTCACCTGCCTGCCTTCAGACACAGCACTTCCTTCCCAACAGTAACAGACAAGCGAAGAGACAAGTACCAGGCAATACTACAGCAACAAATCAAGGGGGTCTTTTAGGCTTTTTGGAAGGTCAGGCCCTGAGCCTTGCTAGGACTTGGAGTTAGGTGTTGGGATAGCATATTAACTAAACAAAGCAACTTACACGCACATACCCCTTGGAAGCTAACACAGTATTTTATATAAATGTATCCATGCTACAGGTACAGGATCTGTGTAATTGTGGTTGGTTCAGGTGTCTGTGGTAGCTGGGATTTTGCTTCCACTTGGTGAATGTGTAATACTGACGCAAGTTCAGTCTGGCAAAATGCTGAATAATTTACCTGTCATTCAGATTCTGCTCTGACTTTCAGCTCTTCCTGAGATGGGGACCCTCTTTTGGCAGCCCCACTAATGCTCAAGTTCAAGACAGATACTAACAATTTTCACATTTCTGTTATGAAAAAAAAAAAAGTTATATATATATATAGATTAATACACATTTAATACACTTTTATTTGTATTAAATGTTTCTTCATGAGAAACATATCACTATTTGATCACTACACAATTAAAAAATCTCCATCCTCTCTGATTCTATCTGCAGTTTCCCAAAATATGAGACTATCAAAAATAACTTGCTCTTTCAATTTTAACTATTTATACATACGTAATAGGGACTGCCTGTATTTGTTCCTTTTGAAGTTCTATTTTGTAATCTTTCTTCATTATTTGCAGTTTGGCCATGTGAGAGAAACACCCATTTGCTGAACTGGAACAATGAAGTAAATAAGCTGAGAATTTTATCAGACAGGCAGCAAAATGTTTCCAGTAGTCTTTACAATATCAACCATTTACAGCATAGCAGAAATTAAGTATCATGTTATGGTAAGGTAATGGTCTTTGCGAAAGTAAAATATGCAAAGGCAAGCTAGATTACTTGGAGACACCCAGTAAACAAAAGCCTGGAACATAAGTATTTATTTTCACAGATGTATTCTGCAAGTTAAAATGTCAGTAAATAATCTTTGTTATACAGACATAAAGTTTACAAACTGATACAAGATACCTGCAAAATTCCTTCAGATCCTGAATGTTCCTGTTCAAGGGAATACTTACATGCATGACTCACCTCAACACCAGGCTACAAGAGCTAATAGTGCAGCATGTGTTTATGTGAAGGGTATTGGGGAACTATTGATAGGATTTCAAAGAGGGATAGAAGGTGAAGAATGGGCCTTCCACAATGGTTGCACGAAAACTTGGTAAAGCTTTGTCTGCTATTCTGAACTGAATCCATGGCCAAGAGCTGGACATACATGGGTGAGACATTCAGCATACAACCCTTTTGTAGTGAGAAGAAAACAACCTTGCCATATAATTTAGCTACACACTTCTGAACTCAAAGGAAGGCTTTGACTTGCATCTTTCTGTAGCTCCTTTTTACTGCTAATTGCTTGGATTTTCTTTCTTTTTATACACACTCATAGGTCACAAAATGATAGTGACAAAGAGCAAAGAGATTTGGAGAGAAGATTTCGAGAAAAAGAACCCGAAAGACAAAGGTATCGATTGGATGATGGCAGAAAGCATAGAACTCACTATGAGTTTGACAAGTTTATGAGAAGGAATGAAGAAGAGCTGAAATGGGGGAAAGGATACAATCAAGACAGAGGAAAGAAAGGGAACTACAGCTACAGCTTCACTGTGGAGGCAGTAGACAAACTGGGTAAAGAGGACAAGTGTGATGACATGGCATCCAAAAAGGAGCGCATAAGAAATAAGGTTCTTTTATTCATTTAGGATAATCTTTCATTAGTTAAATATGGTTCAAGATCACAGGTTTCAACTTCTGCAAATTCAGCATAAAGATTTTTTTCAAAAGATTTCTTTATCTCATTTTCAGTAAAACCCAGATTTTTTTCTGGGTTGTTGTCAAAGGACAACAGTAATTAAAATAAGTTAAGGTTACAGGCTCATTCATATTCACAATATATAGAAGACTTTCTGTCTTCATTTCAACCCTGTCATTTTACAAATACTATTCTTGGAAGCCTTACATTTTATAAGTGTATTAAAAATTGTTACACTTCTGATCTGTAATGAAACTTTAAAGCTGTGGCATGTTAGTCTTTTTAAAAATGTAATTCCACTATCATAAAATGATTATATTATGGATTTGCCAGGCATTGCTTGGTAGAGAAATAAGGACTTAAAGAAATAGCTAATTCAGAGAGTGTGAATGTACGGATTCTTCAGTATTGCATACCTGCCAGTATGAAAAGGCTGTCATTTCATCAGGATAAATTTATCCTCCTAGCTGTTGTCAGGGAAAGAGCAGATGCAAAACCAGTGTGAGCAAGGCCTGTATCAGGGTGTGTAGTAGAGGTGTCCCTTATACAGGTATCATTTTCCTCAGGCTGGCTGATTTCATGGATGTGCCAGAGTCTCTTCAAGCTGTGGCTCTCCTTGTCAGCCTTATTTTCTCCCTCTTTTGTGATCCTAGATTTTCCATAAAAGATGATGAAAACATTGTTAGTGTGGAAATTTATTCTGCATGTGAAACTCTTCTTTCAAAGCAAGTGACTGATCTGTTCTGTGGGCTAAAGCTGACAAGAGTAAAGTGGTCACATGCAGAGTGAGTCTGCATGCCATGTGTAGGGACCAAGTTCAGGTGGAATGCTCACTGTGCATGTCAAGGAAGTCATCTTGTGCAAATACAGAAAGCCTGGTGTGCCCCAGGGTTTTTTTATGAAGAGGTCAGCTGGACAGGATGGCTAAGATTTATCTGCATTTACACATTAGCCACTTTCCTCATCAGTGGCTCTACATTTTTCTTTGGAACAGTCAGGAAAATGGCTAGTTCAGAAACAGGAAGATGGGATTTTTTATTTTTTTTTTCTCATTCTTGCCATGCTCTTCTTGAAATCTGTCAGACTAATTTCCAACCTTGGAACTGGATGGTGGGTTTTGGGGGCCTTTTGGCAAGTACTAAGAAGCTGTCTGCCTTTTTTTTTTTTAAATCACACTTTTGGTAGCTTGTTGAGTCTCTGGATTAGTCCATGTTTAGGACTAAAATGCTAGACTTGTTCTCTAAAAAAATAAGCACCATCAATCTCAGTGCTCTGCCACTGTCTTTAAGTAGGCTACTGGCTGTTTGCTAGAAGACAGATAAAAAGCTCAGGTACTGGTGAACTTTCAGTTGCTTCATAACATTATGTGAAAGTAAAATACCCTTACCAGGAAAAGACTTCTTAAGCAGAGTTTCTAACTGGTGTGTTCTACTAATAAAATTTCAAAAATAAAGAATGCTCTGAAGAGCTACAGAGCATCACCATTTGCAGGTTTGAGGTGTCTTTTCTGTGTAAACTGGCTCCTTCCATTTTCTCAGGATCAGAGCAGCATGAGCAGCACGTGTATGATTGGGTCACTCACAGAGCCTGCACATGCATAAATTCCCCTGCTGTCATTCTCAGTATGGAAGGCAAAATGAAGTGGAGCAATAACTGCAATTTTATTTTGATGTGTATAATTCAAATGTGCATTGCATGTTTAAATTCTGGTAATGATTGGGTAATGATTGATGATCAGTTGAGGATAATTTTCTAGCAGCTACCTGCTGAGCTGTCCTCTGGTCTGTCTTGGATTTTTATGCTTATATGTAATACATGACATTCATCTGCAGATGTTAGTGAAGGTAGCAACATTTCTTTTGTTTTACTTGTAGTACCATGTTTGATAATTTTCTGTTGTATTTCTCTTTGTTTATGTCAAATGTATCATAGGATCTTTAATTTTTACAGCATTTCTCATTTATTCAAAATGTTTGGCTCCCAGGAATAGCGTTAAAAACCATGCAAAACTGCATATTGAATACCAGACATTGAATACCCAGTCAGTTTTCATTACATTCCATTTTTTCCTGGTTCTTATGAAATATAAAGTAATTTAACACAAAATCTACTTTCTTCATAAAGATTTAAATATTTTAAAATTCCACATGTGTCCCACCTGGGTTTCTCAGAGTGTTAACCATTATCTGCTTCCTTCTAGGATCGTCCAGCCATGCAGTTGTACCAGCCAGGAGCTCGCATCCGAACACATATGGGACCTACAAGTAAAACCTATGACTGCAGTGGAAAATCCTTTGAAGATGCTCTTGATAAAAAGTATGAGGCAGATAATTCAGCTGGAGCTAGTTCTGAAAAGACCGAAGAAGCAGAATAAAACAATCTGGGGGAAAAAGCTTGTGAAAAGGAATGAATTTAAGATTCAACATCATCACAAAAAATCCATTGGGCTGTTTCAGAACTCCACAGGCAATTGTATCAACAAAATAATAACAGCTCTGCCTCTTGCTTTCTGTAAAATAAAGGGAAGAGTGGCTGGAGATACATAAAATACCTTAAGCAAAGGAGTATTGTTGCTTTTTTACAAAAAGCAGCTCAAGCGCTCTGCCTCATTTAAAAGCAGTTCAAATATTTTATTAGATTTACCTTGAAATAGAAGACCCTCTAACAATTTTAAAGGAATATTTATATAAGACTTTACAGAAGCTATGCCATCTTTTTGAGTCTAAAGAAATGAAATGTAAATTTGCCTCAGTTTGAAATCTGAGGCACTTTACATGTATTTGGTGCATGACGTGAGGGACCACAGGACCCCCTCCTGCAAATGGCAGGGGCAGGGGCTGCTGCAGGGTGTTACAGTCGGGTTCAGTGGGACCAGCCCTGGGACAAAGCTCTGGAGCCAGTGCTGTTTGTAGGATGAGGCTCACAGTTTGCACAGTTGTAAGGAATGTCCAGTGCTATCTGTACCTCATGGTGTTTACATTGGTTTTCAATTAACCATAGTGTCAGATAAGTGTTAGTAAAGCTACAAGTATGTTGTTGGAGAGTTTGTCGTTTTCTGAGCCACTTTTGCCTTTTATGTTTTAATAGATTCCTTGTGCTTAAAACAGAAGACAGCTAATGCAAACATCAGCACATTAACAATAAATCTGGTTTTAATTAATTACCTGGTTTTTATTGTTCGGACACTGACTTTTGGGAAAAAAAAGTGGTTGTACAGTGATGACTTTTTATATGCTAATGTTTCATATAAGTTGCAGTAACAAGATTTGGAAAATGTAAGATACATAAACAGTCTGCAGTTTTATTTGTTAACAAATTGAACACGCATGAATGTCAGTTGCAAACTAAGATTTTGTAAGATCAAGGCCAAATTCTGCCCTTTAAGGCAGGCACATACATGTGTGTGTGTGTGTGTGTGTGTGTGTGTGTGTCTTCTGTTGGTTTCAATGATTGACGTGTGTTTATGAAAGGGCAGGATATCTTCATTTATCTTTCATGGCTGAAAATTTCTCAGTTGTCTGAAACTGAGACCTGCTTTGTCATTGAAGTTAAATAGTAAGATATTAATTTATTTTTACATCCTCTCTGAACATTTTATTATTAAGCGTAACATCTAATTGTCCTAGACTGAAGATTATTTATTGTATTTTACCAGATATCAAGCATTAAATAGAATAAAATCAAAAAAGATTTTGACTATGATTTTGAGATGTGATACTGTGCTATTTTTTTGTCTATTATTCCAGGAAAAAAAAAATAAGTAAGATGCTATTATACTGCTTTGCATACTTCAGAAGCAGAAAAAAATACAGTTGAGAAGAATTTTAGTATCAGGCTACATAAATCAGCTGCCAACTAAAATTGCTTCAAGATTAAGTAAAACTTCTGCTAGAGAATCATGTGAGTTTAGCTCCATCTAAAGTTTATCTCGTTTGCAAAGTTTATCATGACTGCAGGAGAAAGAATTTTGTTTTGGTGTCCTGGCTGAGCACTGGGAGGGCAGGCACTCCCCTGAGTGAAAAATCCCAGCTTGATCCAAGGAAACTCGTCAGGGAAATTCTGCAGTAGAACTGGGCAGAGCAGGGATCTCCACCAGATGAAGTTCTGCCCAAAAGCATTTCCCACCTTTTGGATGTCCTGTGGTGACTGGAGCAGGGGGTGTGTTTCACCCTTGAGAGGGATTGGCAGGGCATAGAGGAGCTGTGGTTTTGTACACGTTCACAACTTGACTTTGATATCTTTTGGGTTTCGGGCTTCTCCTCCACCTGCACCTGAGTTACTTGGTTATGAGCACCTGATGATAGCATTATAGAGAACTAACCAAGCACAGAAATTTTGCAGTATTGCTATTTGGGACTTCTCATTCAAACCTCATCTCAGGAAAAACTGTCAGAGCTTAAACACTAGTGTCCATCAGATCAAGCTGGAGATTTAGGTCAAGACAGAAATTCCTGCAGCCTTTTGACAAATTGTTGTGTTCTTGTAAATGCAAACTCCTTCCCAGAGGGGCAGAGGGCCTGTGCTTTGACTTAGGTGTTCACATGGAAGGACTATTCAGGACATTCAAATTTGGATGTGGAGAGGGTAGTAGTCAGCATCTGCACACAGCTTCAGCCTGAGCTGCGCCCCAAGGAGCCCCAGCTGCCTGATGGCTTGGCAGTGCCCCTCAAGGAGCCCTTGGGGCAACCTCTCTTATGCAGCAGGTAGTGGCACCTGTTCTTCCCACACCTGAGAGCCGCAGTAGGAAGTACTGGCCACCATCAGCAGGATCTGAGCATTGCTATGGCCAACTACGCCTGCCACAAGTAGCTCAGGAGAGACAGGAGCAAGGCAGCCCCGGGAGCACCAGGAGCCCAGGGTGCATGGGAGTGCTGCCTGCAGGCTCCTTGCTACAGTGTTACCCCTGTGCCAACAGAGAAAACGCCATCGCTGAGCCTCCCCTCTGCACTCATGGTCATCTTGGGCAGTGCCATCAGGACAGCCTGTGCCTGGGGAAGCAGGAATCGGGTTTGGGATGGGAGCTTGTGCAGCCATATCTGCAGGGAAGACTGCCCGCTGAAACGGAGCATGTACCTCATGGGAATGCTGCAAAGTACAATGGCTAAAGCAGCAGAATACATTTTCAAGTCTGTGCTCCAATACCTTCTGCACAGGAATGCAGCAGGGCCTGAGCTTGCTTCCCTTGCTGGGCAGCCAGGCAGGAGGAGCTACCACCTGCTCTGTGCTCACTTGTCCTTTTATGCTTCTCCCGATGACATCAAATAAATGCAGGCTTGCTGCCTGCCTTTGTGCAAACTCATCGTGGCGTGAGAGCTTCATTGCCACAATGGTAACTTTGTTTTGCAAATTCAGCTTAGCTGAAAGTAGAGACAGCATCCCCACGGAATGGGAATCGTGTCTGGTTACATCACAGCTGACTTCAATGCCATCTGTTTTCTTGCTTTTAAAATATAATGTTCTACATTTATTTAAAAATCTTCACCCACTTGATAGCTTCACCAAATTTCTGTTGCCCCGTTTTCTTATTGAATTCAAGGGTCATTGACATTTAGGAAGATGGAAATCGCTCTGTCTGTCAAATGGAGATTGGGCTCCATTCTGTCGTGAGCTATTGTGTTACAGGAAACTGATGTGGAATGTAAATATTCAGTAAAAATCCTGGCATTTGTGCTTGTTGCAGCTTTAAAGAGAAACTTATTAAACTCCAAACATTGTACTGACAATTTCACATTTAGTTTTTAAATACATTCTGTTGCTTCTTTTAATTTAAAACCAAATGGCTGAAAGTTGTTTTTGGAGAGTCTTTGGGGGTCCATCTGTGGTTAAGCCAACACCGCTCTTCATGCTGAAGGGAGTTTCTCTGCTGGAATTTATTTGCAGTATTAGTCCTGAACAGCCCAAACAAATGTCTGAAATACAAACATACAAAACCCACTCATCGGGCACAAAATAATATTGAATATCAGAACAAAATATGCCTAAAAAGGAAAGTGGAGTAGTACTTCTGTCCCCAAACCTGATGGAATGTTGAAAATCATTGGAAAATCTTCTGTGAGTTGGTGGTGCTGTTTGAGTCTTATACGATGAGAAGTAAGACTTAAAATTTTCAAGTTACTTGTTTATAACTGTTGCATTACAAAGAAAAAAATCTGAAACAAATGGGAAAACAGAATCTTATCTGATAATTTCTAAGTGACTTAAAGGCATTCACTCTGTCTTCAGTGCCTCCACTTGAGCTTTTGATTGAAGTTCTTGAAGACTGAAAATGTCATCTTACCAAGTGCTGATTTCCCTCTTAGCAGTTAAACCCTCTCCCAAACTTCTCTGAAGCCTTGGGAAGGCTGACCTGAAACAGAGACTGGACAGAGCTAAAGTAGATATTTATTAAAAGGCCTTTAAGGGTACACCTTGGATAGAACAGGGCCTGACCAGGGCTACAGCCAAGGTGGACTTAGAATGGTCACAAAATGGACAACTGGTCACCAAGTCTTATTTTTTTATAAGTTTTTGTCCATTTGCATATTGGGGTTTAATTGTCCAATTACAGCTTCAGGTTGTGAGGTCCCATCCTTGTTTTTCCCTCCAGTCCACTGTTGTTTATGCTTTTGGGCCTGAAAGTTGTACTGGTTGTCCTTGGTCTTCAGCAGGAAAAGGATTTGTTTTGTCTACCTACTCTGTGAAGGGAGCTTACTAACACTTAATACAAGGCTCAGAACTACACCCCTAGGCAGCACAGAATCTGAAAAACATGAAAGCTAAAACTTAAGGCATCACTTCGTTGTTACATAACTAAAAAATAAATATTTTCCAGATATATTTTGTTACTGTAGGACACGAAATGAATCACACACGCACACAGTTCCTCTCCAGGCACAAAAGGAGCAGTTTATTTTTCTGCTAGGATTTATATAGTTCAGGGAAAAATACCATGGATTGGAGAATGAGGTTGCCACCTCTGCAACCATGCTGGTCAAACCAAAAGTCCATTAATTGTCCCTCCTCTAGAGAGGAATGTAAACAAGGACTTTATTTACATTAAAGTCTGTGAGAAACTCCATTATAAGAATGTAAACATCAGAAGGCTGAAAAAATCAGGGCGACAATATTTTGTGATTTACACTTCATTAGGCCATACCTGATCTGCATATGCCCTATTTGCATATCCCATCTACAATTACAGAAATACTATCAGAGGCTCATTACTGTCACATAAATATTACAGTATTTTGATTCAAATTGACACAAACCCACAAGACACTGGACTGCAGTGTTCTTTGCTCAATTCCAATTGGCAAACTGGGTTATATAGAAAAAAATAAATTATCCAGCATGCTCCAAAAGGGTAAAGATTAGCAAAAATGGCATATAGACTCATGGTCCATGCAAGATCCATAAATGGCTCCCAGCATGTGCAGAAGGCAGGAAATACAAAAACATGCAGAAATTGGAGATTCTTTTTTTCCGTTCTCTTTAAAAATATTGATACCAAATGAAAAATCAAATATAAAGATTCTGCATAAATGTTGAAGGTGGGGGGTGGAGCAAGGCAGGGTCTTTTAGGCTATGGGCGTTTTGGTTTTTATTCTTCTGCCAGGGTCTCAGTTGCCAACTCTAGTGAAGAGATTGAAAAGTAATTCTGGAGGGCTCCAGCTGGCCAGACAGGGGTTTTGGCTTTAGACAGCATGGAGGGCTTGGCCTGTTCCTACTGATCTGTGCCCAGGTACGTGTGTGTTGTGCTGCTCCCTGTGTCTGGCCATGCAGAAATGCAGATGGTCCTGCTGGAGGAAACTGAAGGGAAGTTCCACCTCACCTTGTTTCTTAACAAAGAACTTGAATATGGGCACCAGTATATGGCATTACCTGCTGGAAATTCTTGCATGGTTTTGACAGCTGTTGAAGATCATCAGCATCCAGAAACAACAGTATGTGTCCAATTACGTTCTCAGGCATTCAGTCAAGAAAATTGGGATTTCAAAGGAAAAATGGAAACACTTCCAGGGCTGAAGAGACGCAGCCTTGTTTCCTTAATGTTTAACAACATCCTGAAATACAAAGATTAAGGTTGATTGTATACTGGAAAATTTTAGGTTTCTTAAGTAAGGATCAAATAACAAGGAGGAAAACACTTGGGAATATGTTACATAAGGTAAAAAAAACTGTTCAGGAGGTATTTAGATGTATCTCCAGTGAATTGTGAGCTCTCCACAGCTACACTGTTAGGTAACAAATTTGTTGCTCTATTTCTTACAGTTACTACCACATAATAAGAAGAAAAAGGCCATTTCAGAAAGTAATTTAGAGGCCTAAGGGAAGGAATTGAATGAAAAAAAAATAGCTGTCTTGGATGATTAAACTCCATGCCTTCAAAAGCCTCCTGGCATTTTTACTGAGAGACTTCACAGGTGAATATGGCAACATTTTACATTTTGATTATATATATATATATGTGTATATATATATATATATAATCTAGAACTGCAAACTATATTCTAGTGTTTTTCACAGTAATATTAACTGCAAGTGGGGAGAAAAAATCTCTGTGGAATTTCTTTACCTCCCCTGAGAAACTTTTTGGCTAGGTTGAAAGGAAATCCTCCAAGTATTCCAAATCACCTACAGGTAACAGTACCATGGAAAAAGAAAAGAAGTTTACTTAGTCAGTCAAAGAAACCTAATAAATGGGGTACAACTGGTTTATCTGGAATTTAATTAAGCATTTGATTCCGTTCTCACTGGAAATTATTTTATTAACTACAGAAGCTGGAAATTAATTCAAAAACTGTAGGGTGAGTGAAAGCACTGGCAGACCAGAAAGAGATGAAAATCTCAGGATCAAGTGAGGATGACAAGTTATTCGATGCCCTTGGGTTGACTTCACATGCTATTTCCATGAATGAACAAAGCAGGAGTCAGCATTTTGAGTAATAAAAACCAGATAAAATGTAAGTACAGGGGGTGAGTAGCAAGAGCAACTTACCTGAAGACTTGGATAGAAACAGCAAGTCAGTTTTTGTTAGTCATGGGAAAACCACAATCCCCAATGATGAATGTATAACATGTAGTCAAAGAGATATGAGCCTGGGACATGCCTACACAGAAGACTGGGAGGATATCTAGCCTGAGTGCTAGATTTCTCCATGACATCTAGATGTGGAGTAAAGAAAGAAATCCCTCATCAATCAGTAATTGTAGTTGATCACTACACTTCAGCTACATTTTCAGAGTATGGGCAGGATTGATTTTGTTGGAAACTTAGATACACCTGGTGAAAAATTCTGCTTCTATCCAAGCAGCCAGGGGATGCAGATCACTGCTAAATGCTGCCTGACACAGAGACCACCCTCTTAGTAAGGAAATGCTGCCGAATGTCCACCCTGAACCTTCTGTGAAGGAGCTCTGAGCCATTGCCACATGTCCTCTCTGTGGGTACCATGGAGAAAAGCTTAGCATCTTTCCCTCTGCTTAGTTCCTCTGGAAGATGTAGAGAGCAATGAGGACATTTGAGAGACTGAACTATTAAGAGACAATGGCTCAAACCATTCCTCATTTGTGGAGACCCCAGGGTGCTGGGTTGAGATGGAGGAGGTGAACTTTTAGTTGTATAAGGGCTGATCTGATAAGGCACAGGGTGAATGATGGGCTGTGAGTGAGACAGGAGCTGGATCCTGGAGAGGACTGTGCCCCTTGTCATGCTAAGCTGTGCTTCCCTGCACAAATCCCTGGGCTGTGGGGCTCCCACTCCTCGCCCCGCCCCCAGGAAATGCCAGGGAGTTCTTGTGTGACCTGAGCTGTTTATCTCTGCTTTTGGGACATAGTGGGGCATAACTGACTCAACTTCGCTGCTAGGATGGGCAGGTGTGTTGTCTTAGGTGTCTAGGACTCCTGAAGAGTCCCATGATCTACAGTATTGCCTCAAGCTCCCTGCTCCTGAGGAGGTACCTGATTTATATTCACCTGAATCTGTAAATATAAACCCAAGAGATGATGTGTTCTGCCAATTTTTCCCCACCACTTCTTCGGGACTTCCCTCATCACTCAACCAAGACTGTACACCAACTAAGTCTTGTTGTGAGGCACAGGGTGGTGAGATCCTTTCCCTTTCCCTTTCCTTTTCCCTTTCCTTTTCCCTTTCCCTTTCCCTTTCCCTTTCCCTTTCCCTTTCCCTTTCCCTTTCCCTTTCCCTTTCTCTTTCCTTTCTTTCCCTTGTCTGTATCCTTGGGTGATGCTGTTACATTTTCATATTGCAATGCTTTCATCTTGTATTGCTATCTATAATAACCACCAAAACAGATCCATACCTATTTTCCTTTGCAACCAAATTGTTCTATAATAAACCCCACATTGTTTATTTACAAATACTGATCATTCAGTGTTGTTTCACACTAAGGTACCCCAAGAGATCTAGTAACAAGAACATGGGTTACCCACAACTTCTGTTCTAAAAAAATGCCCCTCAGGCTTCAGAGAGTCTTTCCTTAAACACCTCCAGGGAGTAATAATCCCTGGAGTTGTTTAAGGAAAAAATGACATGTGCTGTGATCTGGTTGACATGGAGGTGTTCAATAACAGGTTGATCTCAGAGGTCTTTTCTAACTTAATTGGTTCGGTGATTCTGTGAGTCTGTCATTCTTTCCACACTGGACAAAAAGCACTGCAAAAACCAAAAGACAAAAATCAATTCCTGAATTGCGGGGTCCGCAACTAGACCCAGTACCTGAGGTACAGCCTATTTGGCACTGGTGAGCCCACACCTAGAATCCTGTGTCGATTTTTGGGCCCCTCAATTCAGGAAGGATATGAATGGGCTGGGGCAGATCCAGAGAAGAGGCAGAGCAGGTGTCCTATAGGGAGCAGCTGAGGGAGCCGGGGTTGTTCAGCCTGGAGAACGGGAGGCTCAGGGGAGACCTCACCACTCCACAATTTCCTGAAAGGAGGCTGCAGCCAGATGGAGACCAGGACCTTCTCCCAGGCAGCCAGCAACAGGATGAGAGGACACAGTCTTAAACTGCATCAACGGACTCTTACGTTGGATACTAGGAAGAATTTCTTCACTCACAAGGTGACTGGTTATTGGAATGGGCTGCCCAGGGAAGTGGTGGACTCTCCGTCCCTGGGGATGTTTAAGGAAAACTGGGAATGGCACCGAGGGCCAGGGTCTTGTTGACACGGCGGTGTTTGGTCATAGTCGAGGATCTCAGAGGTCTTTTGCAGCCTAGTTTGTGACTTTGTGACTCCGTGTTTCTGGGATTCTGGAATTCTCTCCGCGCTGGACAAGCCCCCCGCAGGCTCCCGGACAAGGCCGGGCCCCCCCTGTGCGGCAGCGCCCCCTGCCGGCGGGCGCGGT
>WEIU01019311.1:132741-190153 GCA_013389925.1 Aegithalos caudatus
GGGAGGGCCGGGCAGCGGGGAGCCGGCGGCCCCGGGAAAGCCGAGCCCGCAGGCACCCCCTTCCCGCAGGAAAGTTAAAGTGATGCCGGCGGAGGGAAGAGCAGGAGGAGCTCGCTGCCGGTCTGCTGTCCTGGGATAGCGAGTTCGGCACGGGACGCGTCCCCGCCGGGACCGGGCCCTTCCCCGGTGACAGAAATAGATGCCGGGAGCGGCTGTGTCGCACGTGGGAGCAGAGAAGCAGGTGCAGAACCAAGGCTCACAACAGTTCTGGAGAGCATGTCCTGTGAGGATCGGCTCGGGAAACGGGATGTTTTAGCCTGGAGAACAGGAGGCTCAGAGAGGATCTTACCACTCTCTACAACCGCCTGAAAGGAGGCTGTAGCCAGGTGGGGGTCGGCCTCTCCTCCCAGGCAACTAGTGACAGGACGAGAGGACATAATCTTAAATTGCACCAACAAACGTTTAGATTGCACATTAGGAAGAATTTCTTCACTGTGAAATTGATTTGACATTGGAATGGGCTGCCCAGGGTGGTGTTGGAGTCAGTGTCCCTGCAGGTGTTTAAGATAAGACTGTATGTGGCACTGAGTGCCATGGTCTGCTTGACAAGGTGGTGTTCAGTCATAGGTTGGAGCTCGATGATCTCAGAGATCTTTTCCAACCTCGGTGATTCTATGAATTTTTTGCAAATGAAGAATATAGAAACTTTGGATTTCATACTTCTCTTCTGTAATCTTCCCTTGAACCCCATATTCTTTGAGGGTAGCGTAAATGGAATTCTTAGCCAGTTATCACCAAGTTTCACAACCTTAATTCAGTTTTTTACTAGATTGTAATGCTCTAGTGGGTCTAGTGGCACTTCATTAGCTCAGATACAGCACTGCAGCAATAAGGTTTTTGGGGCCATTTTTGGAAGGCTGCAAAGTGGAGTTGTCAGCTTGGAGTTAGCTGTCAGAAGTACATGGAGTTAATTTCTTCTGTCTTCAATCTGTCAAAGGTACATTGATTTTACTCTGCAATTTAGACTGTTGTTAGATCTTGTATTGAGAACTAATGTTGTGTAGACTTGTCCTTCTCTTAGCAAAGATTGAAATATTGCAAAATTGTTTTAGTTCTGGATACTTTGTGTTTCTTTAGTCATCTGCATGTGCATCGAGTAGTGTCACTTTGTAGATCTCCCCTGACTTGAACCTTGCCTGGAAACATGGAACTTCATAATTCAGCATTTCCTGCCTGAATCTGGTGCCTCCCATGTTCTTAGCATATCTTACTGTTTCAGTGGCTGGTTGGGTCAGTGTTTGTGCCTTGTGTAGCTATGTAATTTTAAAGACCTTGTTCAGCAATTGTTGCTGATGGAACTTAGCCTGAATAGACTGACTGGTAGCTGGGAGTTCAGATGTGAGGTTGCAGTCAGATACTGTGGACACTGCTGGACTAGCAGGAGCATAGGGCTGCCTGTCTTGTTCATGGTGCCTTGGAAGTGGTGCCCTTCCCTGCCTAGTGCCTTGTGAAGTGCCTGCTGTGCCCCGCTGTGGGATGTTTGTGTGCAGCTTCCTCTGGGAGCGAAGCTTCTCTTTGTCAGTCACAACACAGGGATGTAGCTTCAAGAGAAGCATCATGCTGCCACCAGACTGCCATTTACTTTTTGGCATTGCAAGAACGTGTAATTTTTTCTTTTGCTTAAACCCAGCAGAAGTCTGGATCTGTTCCTGCTAGCAGAGGCAATGATGCCACTGTGTCTCGCTTACCCAGCTTTCTTTTGCTGGGAACAAATTTACCATTGACCTCCTCACTGACAGAGGTTATGACTGAACTGTTTGCCTACAAGAAGCTTCCAAGGCTGATGAAAATAAACTGATCCTTCCTGTGCAGTGACTGGTATAGGGAATCCTCTGTCTGGTTGTGGGGCATTGCAGAAAATCACAGGACTTTCTTTTGCATCATTTTCCCAGCTGTGTTGTTGTCACTGAAGTATGTTGCATCTCCTCTATATCCTTGTGTTTCACCAGGTTTGATTGTTTATTCAGAGAAAAAGAGTTATAGATTCTTCTGCATCTGAGAATCAAGACAGTCTGATTTTTAACAATGATGTGGCAGACTACTTGTTGCTGTGCTCTGAATTTCTTCATGTAGTGTTAAAAGAAATCTAATTTTCTGTGCTCACAGTCTAGGTCTTTAGCTTTGGGCCCTTTGTCGCTTCTCTCGGACAGTCACAGCTTATCTTCTGTAGAGGAAAAATGCAGGTACATATTAAATGTTGCAATGCTAAGTGTAGAATGTGTTTATTAAAAGTTACCAGGAGTGATTGGAAGACTTGTAGCTATGAAATTGTAATGGAGTTAAAAATAGAGACATTTTGTTCACTGCCAGTCATGTTGTGCCATCCCCTACATGGATTTCTTCTTATACATAGACATCTCCTCTCTGCATTCTTCACTTTTCTTCCACTGGGAGGTTTTTGATAGGCTGTGGGAAGTATGGCTTAATCTTAAGTGGGATCCCCATGGAAGATGGGATGCGAAATCCAGGAACCATCTCTGACATGGCTGGATGTGTTGGCTGGGAAGACATCAGGAGGTCTCTCCTCTCTGTGCATTAGCTTAGGATGCTCCTATAGCTCAGTTTAACATGAGCTCAACAGAAACTTCTGATGTTTTCAACTCCACTCTGTGGCTGCCTTGTGATACTCATAACCAACTTCTGGTTGAATTTGCGGTTATCTCATTGCCTCAGACTTCCTGGATACTTCTTCTTTCTAACAAATCAAGACTTAAGCCTCTTGGCTGCTAAGAAAAAGTGATGGTTGTTCTTTTCTCAGGTAGATACATGCCCTCATTACCAATCCTTTCCCCATGCTGTTTTTCTGTTCTTCCTCTGGTGGAGGAGATTATGGCCAGAACAGCAACATTCAGGGGACAGGAACTGGTGTAAGGATCTTCAGGATCTCAGAGGAGAGAATTGGTGGTAGGAACCTCTGCATGCAGGTTCTGAATGTGTGAAGGGAGAGGTGGCTGATGGAGCAGCAGTAGGGACCAGTGGTCCCACTGCTGAGATTTGTGTCTCTTCAGGCAGCTTTAAACCTGAGTGATGGACATTGATCTGTGCCACTTCCAGTCAGCTAAGAGTTGACTTGGTGCTGATGCTGTTACTGTGCTTGATATCTGAGGATACAGTGAGCTTTTAGCCAGAAGCACTTATCTGTTTGAGGTAGATTTCAGTGGGAAATGTCCTAGGAAGACTCAGAATGAGTCTTGGATGCCTTAAGTTAAAATTTAGTATTGCAAGCCCCATAATGTTAGCTGAATCTCAGTATTTTGTCTTGAAGGCAGGATGAGGACATAGGACAGCCATAAATGCTAGGCTTCAGGTTCTGCTTTGGTTGTAGTGTGTTCTCAGAACAGATAATTAGTTCTGTTTGGCTGCATCTGTATTTGTTTTCTCAGTGTTGCAGCCTGGAAAGTGAGAAAAGTGGGAGGGAATGAAGGAAGAGCAGTTAAGGAATGTGTTGTGCTTTGTAGTGTTACAGTGTCATGCAGCACAGCCCCGGTTATAGCCAGTGCTGCACTGCACACCCTGTTAACTGGGAATTCGAATAGGGGAATGCTCAGGTGTTCTTTTTACAAAACAGTTATGACCTGGCACAGTGTTCAACTGAACGAAGTGGTCTGGGGCCTGCACAGCAGTTATTTGTATTTGCAGAGGTGGCAGCTTCTTTGTCCTCCTAGGAGTATTCATCTTGAGAGATATTCCAGTGGCCATCTGTCTTCTGCTTTGTTTCATGGAGAACCTGTTGCTCATGACAATTTGATCTTCATCCTGAAATTCATACTTTTCTTCAAAGAGCTTTGGGGTTGGAATGATGATGTTGGAATTTGATCCAGTTCTCTGCAGTGTCCATGGAGCACCCTGACAGATTGATCACACCAGTTATTTTCCTTACCCTTTTTTTTGTGTTTGATTTACAGCAGCACAGACCTAGTTCCCTCCAATGTCTGTAATAATGCATTTACACAGAGGGAGGATGGTCCACCTCTTAGTGTTCTCAAAAAGATGCTGCTGGGCACAGATTACATCATAGTTCATGCAGGACCAAGGACATGGAGACCTGGTTCCTGAGCGTGTGGAGCGTGTGGTTTCTAATCCCAATGGCTCTGTTGGTGTGGGACTCTTTAGAAAACAGTGACATGTTGTTCCTTGCACTTTCACCCAACTAGGCAAAGCAGGATCCAGTGCAGAGCAAGTTCTGATGCGGGAGCTGATGGCAAGGAGCAGTATAAAACAGAGTCATCTGTGTGATAAACCTGAGTGTGGAGGAGGGCAGCAACCAAAACCATGTAGAGACAGTGGCATTGGAGCTCAATATTGAGAAGGAATCTGGAGGACTTGACCGGAAAATCTTCCAAACTAGCTGTTTTGAGCTATGCTAAATGAACCAGCAATATCTGAGTTTATTCTTTCAGAAGAGTTTAACAAATTTAAATTGACAGCATGAGATAGTAGGGGCTCAGTGCTGTTTAAGTTTGTTACTGATCTCAGTAACTATTCTAAAACTAGATTTGCTATTCCATGGACTTGAGGCCTAAGGTGCAACAATACCAAGGAGTTGTCTTGCTCAGTAGGATGCCTCAATTACATAGAGATTTCAGCAGAAGAGGCAGTTACTTCAGTGACTGCCAGATACAGTGGGTTGAGTTACAAAACTAAAAATGGTGAGTGGTGGCAATGTGAGAGAAAGTGCCCTCAGCTCTTTAATGTTATTCCTGATGCAAAAGGCTTGACTGTCAAGACTTTTGGATGTCTGGACTTTGCCTGTAATTTCTTTGGTTCCAAAATAATCTTATGGTCACAAAGCTTAACAAAGCAGTTTAGACAGTTTGTGGAAGGGAGCCACTGACTTTTTCTAACTGTTATATTTGGAAAGAAAGTGGGACTTTTCATCATAAAGTAAGGTAGAACTGAATAAAAGAAGAGGATAGGGGGTTTGGTGAAGTGTAGTTCAGTGAATAACAGAAAGCTGCACAAAGGGCAACAGGTGACATGCGAAGAGCAGGGAAATTAAGAAGAGAGTAGACAATATTGTCTGGTAAACTTTGTTATAAACTGTGATAAATTCAGTTTGGAAAACCCCTTTTTTGGTGTTCTAGTGAAAAGGAAATGGGTAATTCAGGATTACAACCAATTTTGGAATTGACAAATTCCCTTTCAAGTCTAAAAACGTGATTACCACAGTATGTCTTTATTCTCCTAATTATGTTCGACTGTGATTTGATTAAAAAAATCCCAAACCTTTTTATTTCGCTCATATCAGCAATTCAGAAATTTTTGCTTTCAAATTTAAATCTTCTTTCCCCCGCATTGTTCCAAGTCCTGCAAACAAAACATAAACTGTAACTCATAAAGACTTGAAGCTCTTTTGGAGTAACATGAATTTTTACAATTGGCAAGTTATTTTCTGTTGCAGAGATACAGCCCACTGAGCACTGCTGTCATCTTTCTCTTTTGTTTTCATCTTTTACAGACATAAAAAATTTGTTATAAGATGTTGGGAAGTGTTTTGGGTCAACACGGAATGTGGTGTGGGCTACAAGTTGGGGTGTCTTTTGCATGGCTGCCAGCAGTGCTGGGAAACTGCAACTTACACCCCAAAGGTGCTTCCACTTCAGTGTCTGTAGAGCAGAGTAATTACTTCTCATTTGTAGGTAGGTTGTGGTTGGATGCTGTTCATTTGCCTCATGGTCATAAAGCAGGATCCTTCTTAAATCTTCATATGTGGTTCCACCATGCTTCCCTATTGGAAATCTACCTGTTCCTGTGACTTAATGTGAAGTGTGTACTCAGAGTGCACACAAAGGAGTTGTTCCATAAGCAGCTGAGCTAGTGAAACTCTGTTTCTTAAGGATTTGCGCCCTCTTGCTTCTCAGCCAATCATTCTTTCCTGGTTTTTTGCTGTATTCATCTCATCCTTTAGCAGCACTGCTAATTTGCTTTCATCCTGTCTCTGTTCCAAGCCCAAAGCAGCTCACTGCTGTAGTATTTTTAATTTTTCTCCTTTTCCTTAATTACAAGCTGAATCAGACACTGCTTGCTCTGAATGTTTCAAGACTATTTGTGTAGAGGCTAAACAGAAGAAAGTCGCTGCTGAGTGACATATTCTGCCTCAGTGGAGGCATTGCTCGCATTCTCTAGTTCCTGATTTTCATGAAAGGTGTAGAAATGCAAAGTAAGGCTGGCTTGCTTTGTCCACTTTGATTGGCATTGACTGTAGGGCTATGTGTTTGTGTAAGCCTCATTTCCATAAGAAACCAGGGGAAAAATGCTTTAGGAATAAATTAAGAAAACTTGCTTTGAATGCATATTTTTAGACTTGTTAGTCTAATATATATTTAGACAGGTAAATTAATGTTAAAATAAAACAACAATTTTGAATGTTTTGAAGCAGTGTGTTTTACAAGACTCCCAAAATTAGGTTGATAGCTTAGCATGATCATGTAACAGCTGTTTAATTTCAACCTACCAGAAAAAGTGTGTGCATTTCACTTAAATGTCCTTTTTACCTTGCATGTTTTTGTTGATGTAACTTACCGAATATGGGTAGATTTGTTTTTCTGTTTATTGGAGTAGCTAATCTGGTTAAATTCTGTTGGAAATGCATGAATCTAGCCAAATCATTAAAAGCTATTTATGTTTGGCGTTTTTTGAGGTGGTTTTTTTGGTTTTTGAGGTGGTTTTTTTCTTTGTTTTTGTTGTTGTTATTGTATTGGGCTTTTTAAAGACTTGCAAAATGTCAGTTTTGAGAAATTTCCATCTTCGGGGTGAGGAAAACAATGTTCTGGATACAGCGGACTATTAACTACACTAACTGGGAAAAAAACCCCTGCTGTTTTTCTTAAATAGTATTTTTGTTGCTATTGGGGCAACAGATGAAATAATGGAACAGGAAATGTCCTTTTCATAATAGATGTTTTTATGATCAGCATTTTTTTCATGTAATTAATGAAAGGAAGTCAGTATTTGACAGATGGAAATAGCCTAGGCTTTAGGCTACTGTTTTCTTGAATGTTTTTTGGTCTTTGTCAAAAACTGCTGATTTTGTTTTGAAATTTAATGACAGAGATACATTTTTAAAATGGCCTTATCTCAGTGGAAGTGTTTCAAGTACTTTCCAAAGTACTTTTTTCACTTTACATGTGTAAGGTAAATAATACAACGTCAATAAAAGCACATCAAATACGGGAAGAGAAGACAATGGAGAAAACAAGTCACATTTATCAAATGAAATTCAAACTTTGCTCTTCATCACCCGGGTTTTGGTTTTTTTTCTGTCATTTGCTTCCAGCTTTTTTACATAGGTTGAAAGGCCTGTTGTTAAATATAAGCTTTGTTTTTTCAAGTTTTACTGATGCAAAATGACTTTCAAGAGTTCTTGACACCTATGTTTGAATTTCTCTGTGACTTAGTCAGTATCTGTGCAAAATTTACACTTTCTAGAAAGGGAGGGTGGTGAGCAGGGAAAAGCTCCTGTGGTTATTTAGGAATGACAGAGATGAAATTAACATGGATGGATAACTATACAGATCTTTTTCCTTTATTACAGGAACTGAAAATTCCTCTTTAAAAGGTGAAGTGCTGTGGAAACTGTTACTGCCTATAGAAAAATGGACATGTTACAGATACTACGTAAAACCACAGAGCGCTTGGAGTGTGACTACTGCAGCTTCAGGGGAACTGACTATGAAAACATACAAATTCATATGGGTACCGTTCACCCAGAGTATTGTGATGAAATGGATGCTGCTGGTTTGGGTAAACTTATATTTTATCAAAAAAGTGCAAAACTGTTTCACTGCCATAAATGTTTCTTTACGAGCAAGATGTATTGCAACGTATATTATCACATCAAAGCACAGCATGCACCGCCTGAGAAGTGGAACGAAGAGCAGAAAGAGCAACAGGCAGAAGGAGATTCAGATTCATCCAAAAAAAGTGTCACGTTGGAGCCACAGAAACCTACCCTTTCCCCTGAGTCACGCAAACCTGCCCTTTCTCCTGACCTCCCCAAATCTGAACCTGTTGTTTCCCCCAAGCTTCAGAAATCTTCTGTGTCTCCAGAGCCCCAGAAGTCTGCTCAGGTGACTTCCTCAGAGCCTGAGAAGTCAGTCCAGACTGTGTCCCCAGATCCAGAAAAGTCAGCCCAGGCCACATCTCCCGATCCAGAGAAGTTAGTCTCATCTGTGTCTCCTGACCCACAGAAGCCATCTCCTGCTGTGTCCCCCGACCCACAGAAGCCAGCCCCAGCTGTGTCTCCAGAGCCCCGTTGGCACTCCCCGGCAACGTCTCCAGAGCCCCGTCGGCATTCCCCTGCCATATCACCAGAGCCCCGGCGCCATTCTCCCGCTGTGTCTCCAGAACCCCGCAGATACTCCCCAGCTGTTTCACCAGAGCCAAAGAAACCTCCTCCGGCAGTGTCTCCTGAACCACGGAGGTATGCCCCAACTGGCTCTCCTGAGCCACGGAGGCATCCCTCTCAAATGCGTAGGCCCGCTTCTACTTCTTCTCCTGAAAGCCGGAGGCCTGCTTCTGCAGTTTCACCGGAGTCATGGAGACCTGGTCCAACTGTTTCCCCGGAGCCCTGGAGGTCTTCACCTCATGAAGTGCAGAAGTCTTCCACAGTTTCTCCCTGGGCTTCAAAGCCTGCCATGTCGGTGTCTGTAGAATCCCGGAGGTCTGCCCCCGAGTCCCGAAGGCCTGGTTCCGTTGTGTTGCCAGAACCTAGGAGGCTTGTTTCTGATTCGTGTAAGTCTACGTCCTTTTCTGAATCCCAGAAGTCTACTCTTGTTTCTTCTGAGCCCTGGAAACCCATCTCATCTGTTTACCCTGAAGGCTGGAAACCTGTTCTGTCCCCTGACACATGGAAGCATTCTCCCCCTGTTTCTCCTGAGCTTCGAAAGTCTAGTCACACTGTTTCCTCTGACTCTTGGAAGCCTTCTTTCTTTCCTGAGGTCCGTAAGCCTGGTGTTTCAGTATCTCCTGAATCTTGGAAACTCTCTGAGTCACGGAAATCTATGTATTTTCCCGAAACTCAGAAATCCGCCTCTGCTGCTTCATCTGAGATTCAGAAACGGGCTCATTTCTCTGAACCTCGGAAAAGGGTGTTGTTCCCAGAGACTCGTAAATCTAATCCTATTGCTTCTACTGATGTCCAGAAACGTGCTGTCTTTTCTGAACCCCAGAATCAGACGTCTATTTCTGCTGTTTCTACCGAAGGTCACAAACAAGCTCTGTGTTCTGAAGCCCAAAAATCCGCTCTTGTTTCTTCTGAAGTCCAGAAGCATGCCCTGTTTTCTGAAGCCCAAAAACTCACTTCCATTTCCTCTGAAGTTCAGGAGTCTACTTCCTTTCTAGAGTCTCAGAAATCCACATCTCCTGAAGTTCAGAAACATGGCCTCTTTACTGAGTCCCAGAAACCTACTCCTGTTTCTCCTGAGACACTCAAGCAAGCTGTTTTCACAGACTGCCAGAAATCTGCTGTTTCCCCTGATGTTCAAAAGCATGCTGTATTTTCTGAGATGCAGAAGCCTGCTGCTGCTCTATCCTCTGATGTCCAGAGACATGCTGAAACTACTGTACCTTCTGAAATCCAGAAGAGCATCCTGTTTCCCGAGCCTCACAAGTCTGCTTCGGGCTTTTTCTCCGAGCCCCAAACACCTAGTGAGTCTGGTGAGAGTGACTTCCTCTCTCACAGTTTAGATGATCAGAAACCACTGGATGATTTATTCTCCCAGGATGAACAATCAATATTAGCCAAAGAATCACCTGAACATGTGTTATATACATGCCCAAAAAAGAAGCCCAAGAAGGAAAACCAGGAGAACTCAGATTCTGAGCTAAATAGCAGTGAGTGTGGAAAAACAGTGGTGGACTCAATGGAAATAAAGGAACAAGAATCCAACAGTGACCAAGAGCAGTATGATATGGAGTCATCTGATTACAGCAAAGAGAGCAAAATGGATGCAACTACTCCTACGCAGCCACAGTGTGTGCTTCAGTTTACTGAAGAGAAAGAGGCTTTCATCTCTGAAGAAGAAATAGCAAAATACATGAAGCGTGGCAAGGGAAAGTATTACTGCAAAATTTGTTGCTGTCGAGCAATGAAAAAAGGTGCTGTCTTGCACCACTTAGTTAACAAGCATAACGTTCAAAGCCCATACAAATGTAAAATATGTGGTAAAGCTTTTCTCTTGGAGTCTCTTCTTAAAAATCATGTTGCTGCTCACGGTCAAAGTTTGTTGAAGTGTCCTCGTTGTAATTTTGAATCAAATTTTCCCCGAGGCTTTAAGAAACATTTAACCCATTGCCAAAGCCGTCATAGTGATGATACACCTAAAAAACACTTGGACAGTCTTGAACCACTTGAAGAACAAATTTAATCTGTTTTTCTTTCCTTGTGCTAGAAAAGATGAATTTACGAAGTGTTCAAAAGTGTTACTGTATGTTAACCGAGTAGTTTAGCTGATCTGACAAGTCAGAAGATGCATGGTTTATTGTACTATGTTTAACTTGTCTTATAGCTGTATTACTGAAAAGATTTACTTTTGAAAGTAATTTTAAATGCGTGTTCATGTCTTTGTATTACCCATCAGTAGAGTCATATTTTATTTTTCAGATGTACTATGTTTTTGAAACCAAAATGGATACAAATTAGTTTTGTAAAGATTTGTAAAACATATAGGCAATTAAGGACTGGAGTGGCAAGCAATCCATATTTTCCTGTGAAGACAACTTCTTTTTTCACATTTGTTAAATGTTGTATTTTTAAAAATGTTTTTATCAAGTTCTCAAATCAAAATTCTCACTAAATTGAATGTGAATGAGCCAGAATATGAGGAACTACCAATATTCCTGGGATGATTTTGCCCTGAGGTTGTAATTGAGTGTATAGACATTTGCTGGAAATTTATTGCACTCAGTTCTCTGACTTGTCTCAGATTTAGAAGCATCAAGGTACTTATTTTGTGGTTCTGTATTTTGGCCATGTTTTAGTCATGTACTAATAAACATTAAATTGATAGATTAACATCAGACTATGTATAGCTCAACACTTTCTCTTGATGATACAGATGTTTGTAATGTCAGACAACCCCTAAATTTCCTGTATTTGGTGAAATGTTATGCTTTAATGTTTTAACAATAAAAGAAACCCAACCTGGTGTTGGCCATAATTTGTTTGGGTTTTTTTGTTCAAGTCAAGAACAAAACCTTTTTGTTCAAGGTAGTATCTTTTAATAATCTTTGGCAGCAAGAGATACAAAATTACCCAGGAGGTCTGCTTTGAAAGCTTCAACTTCCCAGTCATCAGCCTCAGTCATCACTAAGCAAGGTTAGTCTAAGTTTTCTGTCTTTCAGAAGAACACGTCAGATGTAAATGATGGAAAACAAGAATTTATGCATGGTTATTTAGGGTGCTGGCCTCTGTGCGACTTTTGTATTATTTGTTAAAAACACGTAAGTACTTTATAATCCAGCTGGAATGTAGATTTTAAGTGGAGGCAGCACAAGGAAGAAGGAATTTCTCTCCAGCTGAATTATGCCTAGACAAGCTGTTTTAAATATGGGTTTAGGATATGAAGGTGTTAGTGCTAAATTAATAATAAAAATGTCTCCAAGTGTAAGCTCCAATCAAAGAGCTTCAGATTGGTTTAACTGATGGTTGTACTTTTATCTTTGTTGTCTTTCAAGAGGATTTCTGTAAGGAAGGGCAAAGGTATTTAAAGCTCTACACTCAGGTGACTTCTTATTGCTGTTTATTAAGTGAAAGAGTTGCCTTCCTACTATGTCTATATGAATAATTCAATGCATTCTGGGACTTACTATATATGTCCTGTGGCTGCAGTTCAGTGTAGAAAGAGTGGTGTTAACTAAAAGCCAGTAAAAGTGACTCATTCAGGACAGCAGAGAATCATAGTCATTCTTTACTTCCCAAGTGTTAGAAAGTATTTTTTCTTGCAATGGCAAACAATATTTAATAATCAAAGTCAGCATAGTGAAATAATTTTCTGACTTTGCAGCAGGTCTTCAATATATACTTGGGTGTATACTCACAATATACAACATTCAGTTTCTCTAACTTTTTAAAGGCTGTTACATTAATAGATTATATATATGATTGAGAAAATGCTTCTGTATGAAATTTTAGGCAGTTCCTTTTATAAAATCTCGATCCTTGGAGAGGAATGTCTTCTGTGTACTGTTGGAAGGACACTGGTTTTAGTCCTTTTCCTGAAGAGTGTTCAAGGGAAAGTACAAAATGGAAACAATAAAGAAACATCTGAGTATGTTATAGGAGGATTAGCTGTGGCCATATGTGCAATCCAAACTTACCTCAATCTTTCTATGGCAAAAAGTGGTTAGTTGTATAGAATGCCCAGTCAAGTTTTTAAAGTGCATTTTCACCAGCATTCATTCAATCAAACTAAAAGTAGTCTTCTGCAGAGAACTTGGGGGTGTTTGTCAGAAAACGCCATTTTTGTCTCAGGTAACAACTTCATTTAGTTTGATATTTGGGGAGATATTCTTGCAAGAATCACTTGTTTCAGTAATATTTTCAGCATAGCTAAGAGTATCTAAGTAGCTGTCTTGGTATATCAGTGTGTTGCTTAGCTCTAGATCAGAGAAATCATATGGAATGTAACCATTAGAATATGAATACATGTAATATTATGGTACTGATTGGTCATACATTAATGGGTAAATTGTGTAAAAATCCCCTGAACACCCATTTAGGATTCAGTGTTTTAAAATAAGAATTCTATGCTTCATAATTGTCTATTCTGAGAAAGATTCTATAAAGGAAGTGTTAAATTTTAGTTCATTTAATAGAAGTCAAGCCAAAGGAATTCTTACAATTTGTATTGTCTGACCAGGTATTTCTTCTGAGCTGTACAATCAAAAGAGTAGCCCCTCTCCTCTCCTCGAGTTCAGAGGGGTTTATGGTAACTCCAAAACTGCACTGTCAGTCACAGACATACTGGCTAAGTTACTTATTGATGATGTCCTAACAACTCAGTTGCATTATTTCCTCACATCTGCCTTTTATCTGTCAGTTGTCTGCTAGGTTGGTTTTTTCTTTCACTGCCTCTCTACCTTTTTAGTCTGTCTTACTGAATGCTCTGGCAAGATTTTTCTTATACCTTGTGAAAGAGTGCCCAAGCCACAAGTGCCCAAGCCCCCACCAAAATGGATAAACTGCACTTGTGTGCTTGGTGTTTCTTTAGCCTTGGTGTTGTAGTTGAGACTTGCTGTTCTGTTGAAGCTGCAGGGCAGCCCTCATTGTGCCCAGACACTCCATGACTGCCACAGAGGTTTGTGCAGGTATCAAAACCAGATGTTCTGATTCCCTGTCTCAAATGCTTATACTAATATTGACTCATCAAAGTGTGCAACCTTCTGAAACCCAAAACCTCAAACTCCAAAGTTTAAGTGAAACTCAGTGGAAAAGCAGGCATTTTATTCCCAGGGGCTTCCTCCAGTGCTGCAAGAGAAAAAAAAAATTGAAAACAGTTGTTCTGCTCTTTGTATACTCGTTTAGTACACAGCGTTTAGTTTTATTCCTTATTCTTCCTTCATGCACAACCTTAAAACTTGAAACATACTGAGGAAAAACAACTTCTAAGTAACTCCCAAACCTCCTGCATTTTAAAAGTTAAAAAAATTCTTTAAACCTAATGGGGAAAATTAAATGCTTGCAATTAAGAAAAAGGTACCTAACATAGGTATATGTCATCCTGACTGCACAAGACTGAAAGTTTTATCAGTTACCGCATCCATGCTATGTACTTCTAGTTAGGAGTAGTCAGATTTTCACAGACACAAGAGGGTGAAGTTTCTGGCAGCTTCTTACAGAAGACCCCCCCTGCCTCTCCCCACAGCCCCCCACTTCCCGAGCCTGGCCACACAAAGCCAATGCTTACTGTTGCATTAGTGGAAAAAACCTGAGCAAAGAAAACATAGGATTGTAACCAAGTGGGGTGGGTGGATTGGTGGCTGCAGGCACACAGAAGTTTGATGTATCCAGTGCCACCTTTGTCTTTTCTTCACCAGCAGGGTCTCCCACGCCTCTGTTTAGTCAAAGGGTGGAAGGAGTGGGAGAGCTACCATCAGAGAGGGTTGAGTCAGGATTGACTGGAGAGAACTCAACTCATATACACCTGTGGCACCCTAGGGGTGGTGTCCAGGGTACTGTGAGAATTGGCTGGCATCCACAGCTATTGTATATCATCTTTGGTGGAGTTTGGGAAAAGTTCCCTGTCATTGGAGAAGAACAAATGCTGCACCCATGTGCAATGTACAGAAAGATGGTCCAAATTTCCCTGCTGGCAAATATTTAATTGTTATAGTTCCGATAAAGAATGATGAAAACATGTTAAAGGTGAATGCTTCAGTTATCACTGGCATTCTATAAATGTTAATACTTATGCTGACTCTAAGGACAGAATCTTTCTGAAAATTAAAGGAAGGCGGGGGGATGCGCATTGAAGAAATCTTAAAGCTACTTCTGTTTTCCCTCATTCTGCAGTTTCCAAATATGTAACATTATAAGGACTCACCAATGCAGTTGCTCCAGACCTGAATTGGCTCAGTGATACCCCATGCTGTTTTGTTTTGGAGGGGAGCTGGTAATGACCAAATGAAGAGTTTGGAGAAAAACAACCCTGCAGTTGAAATGATGTCTCAGCATGTCTTTAACACATATTCATAGAGCAACCTCACAGATGGGACAGAAGCTTTTTACGTGAGGACCATATGTGCACTAAAGAGATAATGTAATGACCTTTCTGCTGTGGCTTTGGCTTAAGGGGTTACTGCTCTCAGCTGCCTGACTCCTTTTGTCTGTGCTCTATTCCTTAGCCCCTTTTGGCTGAACTGTTCACCTGTGTGATTTCTAAAGCAGAAATTAGTCTCTTAAAATGTCTTGACTATAATTTTATTTTTTTTTCAAAACCAGAATGATTTCTAACTGACTACATGTATGGTTAAATGAAGCATCCCACTATGGTGCAAATGGGGTGTTAACATCCAAAAAGGGCAAGAAAAGTCACGTGGGGGTGAATGGTAGGTAGTAATTACATATTTCTTAGCAAAAGAGCATGCACATAGTAGGAAAAATTTCTTCACCGAAAGGAGTGTCAAGCCAGACAGGCTGGAGCAGGCAGCTCAGGGAGTCACCATCCTGGAGGTATTTGAAAGACACGTAGATGTGGCCCTTGGGCATATGGTATAGTGGTGGAGCTTGAGGTGCTACGTTAACAGTTGGACTTGATGAACTAAGAGACCTTTCCCATCTAAAGAGTTCTGTGATTCTGTGGTTTTACATGTAGCCTGTGTGGACCAAAATATTCCTATTTTAATGAGTCCTTCACTGCATGTCACTTCAGGTTCCTTCCAAGGCCCTGCCACTGAGCACTCTGGGACTTGTATCACTGAGCTACAGAACTCTCTGTTAAATGAAATGCTTTCTACCTCACTGTGAGGCAAATAAATGTGTATTAGAATGTTAAGTGGTTTTCTTAAAGTATTTTTCTGCATAATTTTTGTGGAAATTACACCTTATTATTATTATTATTATTATTATTATTATTATTATCATCATCATCATCATCATCATCATCATCATCATCATCATCATTATTATGGAATTGTACCAAATTAACTGTGAAATATTGTTTTCCTGCAGTTCTGCTCTGTACCCAACCTATTGTCTGTTAAGAATCTTCCTCTGTACTCTTAAACAAATGTCTTTGTTTCAAAGTAATCATTAAAAATAAGTGACAGTATGGAATATTAATTTCTCCTAAAAAATAATTGCCATGCCTAAAGGCAGGTTGGAGTTGACACAAACAAACTCTTAAACAAAATGTTGCTGATATGCATATGAGAGAAATACACATTGGACAGAAAGGGGTATATGTGTACAAATGCACCATGGCTTTTACTAGTATCACTTGTTCACATTAAGAGATTGTTTTGTTACAGCTTTCTTTCATATCTAACTTTCTGAAGATTTCACAACTAAAATAATTTTCTGAACTGGAAACTGAACAGACTTTTTCCCCTTTGGACTGTGCTGGTCTCTAGGGTGTTCACGGTGACTGTAGGAGTACAAAGTGTCAGAGAATATTAGCATGGAAATTCTCACTGAGGTGTTGCAAGATTTGGTGTACATTTTAATCTACACAAGAGGAATTATGGCTTCTCATTGAATTGTAATATATGGACTGCTGTAATTAATTTTCAACTAATTCAGTATGGATGTTATCATATTTTAAATGATCCTATGCTCTTATGTTGTGCATTGCTAGATAATGTCATTGGGTTTTTTTGGTCTCCCTATTATTTGAGTCTTTTAATTTGCTCTGGAATCACAAACACATTTCTTGATTAGACATAATAGCTGCAAATAAATCTGCCTGAGTATTGAATGTATCAGCTATATTTTATTTTTTGATCTCTTGCCCATAGAAGTTGTAAATGCTCCATCCCTGGAAGTGTTCAAGGCCAGCCGGTCTAGTGGAAGGTGTCCCTGCCTACCGCAGAAGGGTTGTAGGAAAACCAGAGGATTTTTAATCCCCCTCCAACCCAACCCATTCAGTGATTGTACGATTCTGCTACATCGAGAGCACAAAGTTTTATTGTTCTCTGCCTTTGGTAAAGTTGTCATTAGGGGGAGCTACAGAGCAATTTATGAGCAGATCAGCTTTAAACGTGCTAAATACACACACAGAGTAATAATGATAATAATATACCAATGATTGGCTAAAAATGGCTCTAGACTTTTATCCTTGCTTTGGTGAATTAATTGTAGCCCTCCTATGAGTGACTTCCTTGCCTCTGTATCCCGAGCCTTTTGTTTTCGAGCACTTGCTTGTTTTCTTTGACACCCCTCCCTGCTGTGCAGTATTCCCATTCCCTCAGCACGTGCATTATTTACAAAGGTGCTCAAAACATTTATGTATCACCAAAAGATGACCTCTCTTTTGTTCTTTAGGACACCACTCCTCTGATCGCGGTAAGAAAAAGCTCTGAGGGAGTTTCAGAGGGGGTCTGCCTTTCCCACGGAGGCATTGGAGTGCTGGGCTGTGCTCGAGGCTCCCAGTGCCAGCCTGCTGTGCCAAGGACCCGTGCTGGGCATAAGCTCAGGAAGTGCAAAGAGGATTTCAGTGCAGTCCCCGGCAGCTGGTGCACACGAGAGAAAGAGAGCCTGTGGCTGACAAGGGGGGGGTTAAAAATCTCAGACCTGTTGACTGCCAGAAGGTGAGGGGATGAAGCAGGGCCACAAGCACTCCCCTCAAGTCTTGCTCACAGCATTGCAGCTCCCACTGCTTTTGTGGAAGGCCCCAGCACAGTTTCTCACCCAAAGCTTACACTGTGGACACACAGAAATCACAGTGATTCAGAGACACAGAAATGCACTGGAGGGAACCAGTGAGATGGAAAAGAGAAGAAACTTGAGAAACCACTTTTAGATCCAGTTTAAACTCTGTCAGGTTTGAGCAAAGAGAGGACAGTCTCCAAGTAAGAAATCTGAATCTGCATATCCAGGTGTAGCTGGTGGTGTCATAGGAAGTCTGCCTGCAAGGCAGTGGTAGCACTGCCTGGGTTTAGTATGTTTCCACTTCCAGCACTGACAGCACTTGTTATTGCTGTCAGTAACAAATTACTGTCTTGCTGTCACCGTGTTGGAGACATATTTATTTATTTTTTTATATCTTATCTAATATTAAATTAGATATAAGGGAGAAGATTTTTCCTGTGAGGGTGGTGAGGCACTGGAACAGGTTGCCCAGAAAATTTGTGGATGCCCCATCCCTGGATTTGTTCCAGGCCAGGTTGGATGGATCTTTGAGCAACTTGGTCTAGTGGAAGGTGTCCAGGGCAGGAGGTTGCCATTTTGAGGTCCTTTGCAACCCACACCATTCTATGGTTCTCTGTTACATCTGTGCTCTGAGACACTGCCTTCAGATGCAGCCTGCCCATCTGCAGTCATATTTCCTCTTGAAATCCTAGGGAATTTTGCCTGAGTGAAACCATGCACAACTTGACTTACAGAGGCAAAAGCACTTTGCGCATACAAAATACAAACAAGCCCTGAAACGTCTGTCCGTCATCATTTTGCATTGACTTGCTGTGGTCTGGGCCATCTCCAGCATTTTTTCTCTCTGCTCTCATTACTCCAGGCAATAATGAAACTGAATAAGCAAAATTACAAACTTGGCCTTGACATGATCAAAATTCTGTTGAAATGGGGGAAAAATACAGACATACTGCTTTGGCCTTGGGAGCCTTCCTACTTCACTTACAGTAAAAAAAAACAAAACAGGAATTGTTAATTCCCTCAATTTCATAGTCAATTTTAGACTTCTCTGGCACACATCCACTCTTAGGTGTTGCAAAAAGCATCAGAGACAAAAAAACCAGGAGACTTTCATAATTTGATCTTTCCATCCTGTCAGTGAGAAATTTTTTTAAATTTAACTTCCTACTAAAGCGATGAAAGTAAAGTTATATGGATATCTTAATTATATTGAAATGATCACCAGGAATGGCCACATCACTTGGAAGCAAATGCTCCTTCTGAGTAATGGTCTCCTGCTGCAAGATGAACTGACAAAATAAGATAAATGGTCTTAGGCAGGATTGTTGGCATAGCCTTCATTGTGGTTTTGAAGCAGCAAGGAAAGATTCAAATACCTATGTGTTTACAACAGAATCAGAGCAATTTATCTAAACTGGTTTATGTCGGCACATTTATGTGCAAATAGCTGAAGATTCCAGTTTTGCTGATAAATAACAGAAAATTAACCCACCGCCCCTGGCTTGTGCAGCATAGTTCACATTGCTTTGCAGCAGCTGCAGGATGGGTTTTTTACATTTTGTGTAAACAAACAGATATGATCCCAGCACATGGCAGGGCTCCTGCCAGGCTCTGGCGCAGCAGCTCCACGACCTCCTGGCCAAGGGAAAACAGGCACTGGAGCCTTTGATGGCTGTTAGCCTGGGCTGTGTCAAATCCAGATTTCTTAAAACTGGCTGGTTTATTGTTTGGCTATAAACTCATTGCTGATTAGATGGAAGTGGGTTTGTTTAATTAAAAAAAAAAAAAAGAAAAAAAAGAAAAAAATGCCAACTAATTGAGTTAAAACTATGTGGCTTATGGCAGAAAATGCCAAAGTTAATTATGGTTGCCATCTGTTTCATGAAAACTCTTATTTTCTTTGGGTACCTTATTTTCAGGTCAAGGCTGACTTTAATATCTTTCTCAAATTTATCCCAGCGATGAGGCATTTTAAAATTAAATAACCTTATTCTCCATAACCCTGAGCAGAGTGGTGATGTCTGCAGTGACCTTATGGTGCTATTTCTTGTAAAGAAAATATTGCTGTGGCTTTAATCACTGCAAGCTTAGCTCAGCGAGCTTGCATGGCTTTTTCCAGGGATTTATTAAAGGAGATCTGTGCGTTTCTGTGTAAGGCATATTGCAAACGTGAATGGTATTCTTTTCCCCAGTATCTCCTTTCCACTACCTGACCATGATTTAATTTCTGATATATCAATTCTCGAAAAGTCCATGACGAATTCACCTCTCCCCATGGTACTTCTGCACACACCTCGTTGCTAAGAGCTATGTCACAATATGTGAGTCAGCTACCTTGAGAGTCTTGCAAGACACTTGCATGGCAGAGTCTGGAGGAACTGAGTGACTGGACATCGCATGAGCTTCTCCCACATGAACTTGATTGCAACATAAAGCCATTTATAGCAGGCTCCTGCTGTACTGCTGGGCTGCCTGCATTCCCTAGGGATGCTAGCCCATACACCACTTCTTGACTGGTTTACAGGAGGCTTGTGAGGTATTTGAAATCAGTGTGTATTACTATCAGCAAATAGAAGAGGCCAGACTATTGCTTATGGGATAGAAGAAAGGTGCCTATGAAGCTGGCATCAGAAAAATGGCAAAGTACAATAATTTTTTTAACTGCACATCTGTCTTATTACATACACATTCCTCAAAACATTCATTTCTCTGGCAAAGGTATCACTGACCAAATGTTTGTTATTTCCAAGACTCAAAGGAACACATGGAATCATGTGTACTAAATCCTATGAATTCAAGGAAAATTCAATGGAGATTTGATCTGCTTCTGGAAGGAAAAATTCTTTACTCTGCTTCCTTCAAAGAGAAACAAAAACATCCTTTATTATTCTTAGTGAGAGGACTGTGCTGCTGCCACTCCACATAGTGAAACGACAACTACTTGAAAATCTTGCTGCTCTTACGTCTTAAATAAATACTAACCTAATGGGAGTGATAGAGAATTAGGCAATGAGATTAGAAAGAGAGGTTGTTCCTGAATCAGTCCATTAGGATTAACCAGGCTTTGTTCCATGGCAACTTAGCTAAGAATAATCGTGATTGCAAATAATGCTGTTCCAGTTTCTTGGGTGGAGTGCCGAGTAAAACTGCTGGTCTCCAAATGCAATTGTTAATGCGTTTGGCGGTTCTTAAATGTCACTGTGGCTGTACTTCAGCAGTTCAGTTAGAATTGGTTTTGCTTTCACATGTGATGCATAAGGAATTCAAACCCCTGCAGGCAGGCTGAGTTCATGAGGTCCCTGTATCTTCAGGTTATTTCTGGTGGGACACGATTTCTGGCATTAACAGTTGAGGTTGACAGCACTGATTGCCAAGAGTCACTGGCTGTACACGAGGTGTGAAAGGAGTATGTGAGAGATGTGGGCTGGGGCAGTGAGGCTGGCACATTGGTGGGTCCTGATGATGAACCAGTTCTTAAGAATGGGGATCTCAGGTGGAAGAGAAATTCAAAACACCTCTGTTCATCCATGCTGCAGGACACACATAGCCAAACCCTGTTGTGGGAGTAGCTGAGCTGAACCCAAGGAATGGCAGTGTCACCAGTGAGCAGTTTGATTACATTGATTGTGTCAAGGAAGAACCTTGAGAATCTTTCAAGAATTGTAAGTCTTGAATTTCTTTATATTATTTTTATTTTTCTACTGTATACTCCCCTACCTCACATTGCAACATATTTTTATTTTAAATGCATCTGCCTGTCTCTTTTGTGCTTGGAAACTATGGTGCTTTCTTAATACACCATTTTAAATTGGCATTAATCATTTCTATATATTTGATTATGGTGTCACAATCATTTAAACAAAGATGATGAGAGTGAATTTAATCACTTCACTGCAGGCAACACCAAACTTACTCAGGGTTCAGGTAGCATACATTTGTGTACTCAAAACCACTGCAAAATACTCCGGTAGGAAAAAATCCCACCATATTTACTGGCTTATGGTTTAATGTGTGTATCCAAACAGTCACTTATTTCTCCTAAAACCAGCCAAGGCCCTAGAATAAGGTGTGTTCAGGGACATCCCTGCTTTACAAGTGTCTCTCTTGAAGGGTACTCACTGGGGTAAATCTGAGCTTTTGGGGCACTCTCCAGCCTCTCCTACCCACAGCCACTACCAAGTCTCTTGATCCAACAGTCTCAGCTTTTCTGGGCACCCTGCAGCCTCCGTGTCTTGGGTTATGGAACCAAAAATGTGTATTCTATTTCATCTGTGAAAGCATGCTGGTTTTTTTTTTAATTTCTTTATCTCTGTAACTCCAGGGGGAGGGGGGCAGATGCTGTCTGATAATGGCCCAGCTGTTAAAACCAAGTGAGGCAGTGTTTCTTATCTCTTTCACCACCCATCCTCCCTCCAGGGGGATATCTGCTGATAATGGGTCATTAAGGCTCACCAATGACATGACACATGACATCATCCCGATATGAGATGATCCACCCAGTGAGGGGTGGCCCTGGCAGTCCTACCTGGATAAAAGAGAGACTCAGGAACACCAGGACATCCTGTTTTCCACTGGATTCCTGGAGGAAGACTGGACCCATCTTGGCACCACTGGACTTTCTACAGGACCATCTCTACTCCACAGAACTTCGTCTTTTACTCCAGGAGGATCCATCTGGACTGCTTCTAACACCCTGACCAACAGGGTGTCAGCTCACATTCCTGACTCTGTCAGGGTTTTCTAGGGTTTTTTGTTTGTTTTGCTTATCTTTCTTTACTACTACATTTGTATTTTTTAATATTTCTGGTAAAGAACTGTTATTCCTATTCCCAAATCTTTGCATGAAACCCCCTAATTGCAAAATTATAATAATTTGGGGGAGGGGAGTTACTATTCAAAGGGAAACTCCAGCTTTTCGCTGCCAGATACTTGTCTCTCTAAACCAGGACATTGTCTACTGTGAGTCTGGCTGATGCCATGAGCAGATGACATCTCATTTAGCTTTAATTGTCTGGCCTGAGCCTTCTGCCCAAGTTCTTCCACCAGTTGGTGGCATGTGGTGGGTACCACCAAGGAATGGATCGGGGCTCTTGTGGCAGCCTTGGGGATGGAGGAACTGCCTCCCAGCACAGACTCTACCTGCCCTCCCCCAGCTGCAGACAGGACACAGGTGTCCAGCCAAGTCCTGACCCAAATGTGTAAGAAAGGAAGGGAGATGACTGACAGTCAAGTCATCCAAACACAAATTCACTGAAATAAAACAGTTTATTCCTCTGAAGGGAGACAAAGAGCAGAAGACGGGATGAGGAGAGTGAAACCCACGCATACCTTTCCCCGCTAACTGTAGGTTTTGGTTTAGCCTCTCTCATACTTGAGTTCAAGGTCACTCTTTATTATGGGTGTTTCACCCAGGTGGTGTTGATAGTTCCCTTTACACACACACAGATGCACACACCCTCCTCCTGGCTTCTTTGGCAGATCAGCACCTTTCAACTTTTGATCTCTTTTGTCCTAGCTCCAGATCTGGGTTCTCACCAGTCAGACACTCACCAGAGCATTCCCCACCTCACTGCTGTTTTGCAATGGGTTTATGGTATTGGCTGACCCCACCTTGGCTTCCCATCATTGCCTTTCCCAATTTTTTCCCCCTCTGATTACCTGTTTCTGATTTAACTCCTTACAACCAAGTGAATAATGGCAAACGCATAAAAATTACAGCATCTTTACAGTATAATATTCACCCCTGTCACATTTACCACATGGTGCTCAAACTCTTCATCACACAGTTTCATTGAAGGTAATTCTGGAGTCTGCTTACTTTTAAAGTAGACACAAAAAATGTACATATGATCTGTGTTTGTGGTTATGTACAGCCCTGTGTGCCTTTGGTAGAAAACACCTGCAAATCTTGTGGAGACATGACAGATAGACTTTCTGGGGTATGTAATTTGGAAACTCATATGCAAGATTGCAGAAAGCCCATCCCACTGATGGCAGACTTCAGATTATAGGAGATTATCCATGCAAAGCATTGGGCACAGGCATAGCTTACAACAGAGGGCCCATCCCAGCTGAGCCATGTCATGGGCAGTGTGATTTGCTGAAAGAGTTGTGCGTGTGCGGTCACAATACTGAAATTCCTGTCTGCCATCCAGTTCTCTTGTCCTGTAGAAGCGTTTTGTGTTTGTGCACCACACTTTGTGTGCCATGAGGAGGAGTATGCATTGCTTACCAGCTGTGTTTGGATTCCACTTGCTGCCCCTACTCTGTGCCCTTGGATATGTACACATCTTAGCTTATCTGCCAAATCTCTCAGATGAGGCTGAAATACTCTTCAAGATACTGGGTTAGGAAACATTTATGCAGGAACAACAAACAAGAAAATGTGGCCTCTGTGTTGTCCTTTGGCTTGGAGCTAAAATTAAGTCTGTCAGCAGGAGAGGGGAGCAGATGCTCTGGGGGCCAGTGCTGGTGCACAGGCTCCAGGGCCAGCTGAAGCTGTGGGAGGGCTGCACCTCGAGCACACAGCCCTGGGCAGCTCCCACTCACAGCACTGGGGTAAAGCTGTGGTGTGTGTGACAAAGTACCCTCCATGCCCTTCATCCTGAGCAGGAGGTAGGACAGTCCTTGTGCCACTTACCAAGTGCATTTTTTGATCTTCAATTCCATTTAAAAAGAGAGAAAAAAAAAAAACACAAAAAAAAAAAAACCACCAAAAAAACCCATCTTCTCTTCTCTAAATTACAAGAATTTATTCAACGCTTTGTGCTTTTTTGCCAAGTTCATAAAGAATGCCTCCTTGTCAACTCTTTGCAGGAAAATGCTGGTCTGTTTTCCAGAAATTATTTAATTTGTATATATTGTTGTTTAATAGCCTGTGGATGTTTGGCTAAATTCTAATAAAACAGCCAGACTGAGCCACCATGGGAATTCCATCAAAATCCTCCCGAGGAAAATAGTATTCATCCCAAGGGGTGTGTCATAGGTCAAACAAAAGCTGTCATACCTCCTCCTTATTTTGAAAGCACCCATCCTCTCAACTTTTATTTGCAGCTAATATGAAAAAGCTTTTTGTCAGCAATTTGTCTTTTTATTTATATGCTGGTGTGCTAACTAATTATTACAATTCCACACAGTGCTAATCTTGCCATGATGGTATTTCTAGTGTGACAACTTTCATCTGCTGACTAAACAAGCACAGTCTTGCCTTTTCTCAGCATGGCCATGAGTCAAAAACAAGTCACTGGGAATTGAGGATCTTACGGCTCGCCTGTACATGGTTTTTCCATGAGTGCAATTATATTCAAGTCAAAGCAATGCATCCCCCAAGCATGGCTGAAACTGCATTTCTGTTAAAGTCAGCACAGCTTATCTGAAGCAATTCAGTATAACAAGCAGCCCATGTTACAATAACTGCTCTGGAGTACATGGACTGGCTGTCCTGCTCTGGCTGAGACAGTACCACAACATCCACCACTGTGCCAGTGTTTCCAGAACATGTTTTTTCGGACAATATAAGTGTGAAATTTTAGAAAGAGTTCTTAGAACAAGAAATTGGATATCATGCTTTCAGAAAAAATGTGAGATTTTTCCCTCTGCCTCCTTTCAGATCAGGGAATTAAGAGCCTGGACTCTGAGGCTACAATTGGTTATAGGGAACAACACAACACAGGGAACTTTTGTTTATCTCACACCAAATAACTGGGTGCAGGCAGCACACCCTTGGCCACTTACCCCAGGGCAGCAAAGGTTCTTCTGATACAGAAATTCATGCAAGAGGCTCACCATGCAGAAACCTCACCAGAGGACCAGACTGAAGGTAGTTGTCCTTTACCACATGTTGTACTGTGCATGACACATCTTCTGTATCATGGGAGTTTTCTTTGTTCCCTTTTTCTTTTTTTCTTTTATTTCTTTTTTAAAAGCCTGACTACCATGTGCTGATGGTGCAGGTACACAATGTGTTTGCTTTGGCAGTGAAAGCAGCTGAATAATTTCCCACTTCTTCCCCCAGCCCAGCTGTTCACCCTGTTCCTCTTGGTTGTGCTGACTGTTTGCATATGGGTAGGACAAGCCAGGACAGAGAAATAACAATGTTAAAAAGTAACTTTGAACAAAAAACCCCCAACATTCACAGTTGCAAGGAGGACACTGACTTGTGATTGGGACAGGAATGCACTGCAGAGAGCAAGCCATTTTTAAATAAATCATTAAAAAAGTAGTTCATGCAGGAGTCTGCAAAAGAAGTAGGAAACAGCTTGTGTTAGGGACAAGGATGTTAAAGCGACAAAACATGTGAAAAACAAGTGTTGAAATAAATAGACTAAACAACTAAGATGACATTTGGATTACACAAGTGTGTTGTCATCTATGTAAGTATCACGTGTACTTCTTCAATCTGTCTAATCTAATATAAACATAGAGCAGCAGGTATATCTAAAAAAAGCCTCTTTGAAAACACCAGATACCCATCTTGCCTTGGGGAGATAAGGAAGACAGCAAACCAGGTATGACAGCACCTGGAGGCATCATTTAATGTGTGGTTAGAAGGCATTCACGTTCCATTCTGATGAGGAGAGGAGAGGAGAGGAGAGGAGAGGAGAGGAGAGGGACTGTGGAATTTAAGCATAAACAAAAAGAGGTAGCCTTATAGCTTCTTTTTTTGGATGCTAAATTTACTGGAGCAAATTTAATGTTTTTATTGCCACTGACATGTTCAAAAGCAAGTTTTCCTTTAGTATGTTTTTTTCTTTTTTGTTTTATAGCAAGCTGTTATGATTAAAAAATCCCACCTGTTTCCAAACACACAGCATTAAGACAAAAGACTCCCTGCATGAATTCTGGTTTGTAGGAGTAACTGACTCAAATTGAATGTCTTTTGGGACACTCCTAGAGCTTGTGTTTTCTGTAACTTCAGACTCACTCATTACAGGATGTTTTCTTGACTGGTAGGTGATGCACCTACTCTGGTTTGTCCTTCCACCCTAAAGTGTTATTGTCCAGTAAAGTGGGGTGTCAAGATTTGAAGTGTTTTGCAGTGAAGATAGGAATGAAGCTACCATTTGATTTTAATGGTGACTTTCTGGGCCCTGGTTTGCCCCCAGATGACCTTGCTCAAGAAAGAGGAGAGAGAACTTCAGGTTATGCAGATGAGAAAACTTCCTTCTGAGAGTAGAAACAACACTGCCTGATATGTGACCCTTGAATGTCTTTTCACCATAATTTTAAATTAAGCTAACAGATACTTATTAAAACTTCTGCCATGTTTTAAGTGCTGTTTGGATGTAATCTGTACAGTAACAACTTCCAAAATACCTTCACTCTAAACAGGAGAGTATTTAACATGCATTTTTATCTCATGCTAAGAAAAGATTTCTGAGCAGGATTAGTTGAGGAGACAGTGTTTGCATTTGAATTACTTTTCTGCCTTAAGTTTAAATTCTGCTATAACACTGTCTTTCCAAAATAACTTTTCAGCGTAATTTTCCAAAACAATGCTGGAAATCCCATTAAATCACCAGTGATCATATTTCATTGGTTTGTGGGTGAAATTTTGAAGGAATTCCTGAGATATTTTGGCTGTGCATAGTCAGAAATCAGAAAACTGTCCCTTCTTTCTTTGGTTTCGATGCAGAACAACTCCTACATTAGTGATACAGTGTTTGTTCCTGTCCATGGTGCTCTGGCAGGAACACCTGCACCAGCTGTTTCCTTCCCTTGCTGCTCTTCCCCCTCACTGCCACACTGCTCAGATCCTCTTGCACCTGCAGAGCTGGGCTTTCGGTGCCCAACATGCTGTTCCCTTAAAATGTTCTCACTTCAGTCTGTCTTGGCAACTTTTGTCCAGGGCCTGGAGGGAAATACTTTAAAACCCTACAAAGAACAGATTCCAGCTGTTGACCTCAGCATTTCTTGCAGCTACATCATTTCCCTGATGCTTGTGATCTGGTAACTGGAGAGGACGCAAGTTGGCTGGCTTTTGGCCAGGGAGCTGGTTGCTCTGCACATTTCTGCCATCACTCCAGACCATTGCCACAAGCACCACAGGGAGTTTAAAAAAAAATAAACCCAAAGATGTGTAACAGATGCCACAGTCTTTGCAAGTGTATATGACGGAGAAGCCAATAGCCTGTCGCTGCTTTGGGGACTTACTGTACTGGGATGTGAACAAGACCATTTTCTTGTATTCATTTCTGCACAGGCATTGTTGAAAACAGTGGTAAAAGCACTGATGTTTTCTTGAACTTGAGATCAAACCCATATTCCTGAGAGGGCCTCATTCTTCCTGTATCAAGGAGGTTGGCACTTACATGAACTGATGGTCACAAGAGAGTGAAAATTGAGATAGAATGAGATACCAGCTTACCCAGGCAGGAGATATATGCTCCCCTGACCATGTGAATGATGGGTATTTTTGTGCATCCTGTTGTCCTCTTCTTGTGTGTTTACTGACACAACAAACAATGTATTTACTCATATTTCAACCACATAATGCTGACAGGTTTCTTTTACAATGCATCTCCTAAGTACTTCTTAGATAGATCTTTACATTGAATTCCAGCTATTGCAGCACAATTAGTACTAAATAGCTAGCCTTGTTGCTTTTGATGTTTTGGGGGCTAGTTTGGGTGCTTTTCCTTTGTTCTGTTGTGTTTTGGTTTTGTGTTGGGACAAGCACTTGTGCCTCTTCACTAATAAATTCTGGCTCCTTCCCTACTGTAGTGGTAGGCACGGGAATCATTGGGGATTTGTCACTGCTGTTAGGCAGGAGTATATCCAAGGTTGTGTCATCTCTGCAAGGCACCTGATTCTCCTGTAACCATCACTCCCAAGGGTCACCACTGGGACAGCCAGACCAGCTCCTGCTGCAGAGAAGGCAGAAACAGGCAAGGGAGCACACCCAGACATGCTGTACACAAGGCTGGCACTTCATAAGGCTGTAACTTAAAACTACCAAAGCAAATGGTACTTAGACCCTTTGAAAATTTTATCACCACTTCCTAATCCAGTATTTTGGATACTGGGCCAAAAGCTGAGTTTCGTTGGATTTTTTGGGGGGCATTGTTCTGTACTTTCTCAAATCAAGAGCCAGTAATCCAAGACAAGCCTGGTAGAAAGGGTTCATTCTCAAACTCCTTTTGTGACTTGTGACTGAATGCAGAGAAGTGAAAGGCATTTTTTTTTTTTTTTTTTTTTTTTTTTTTTTTCTTTCCTTAAATAATAGAGAGAATGATAAAGCTGGAATAGTCTGCCCAGGGAGCTGGTGGAGTCACCATCCCTGGATGTGTTTAAAAAAAAGGCTGGATGTGGCACTTGGTGCCATGGTTTAGTTGAGGTGTTTGGCATGGGTTGGACTCAATGATCTTGAAGGTTTCTTCCAATCCAGTGATTTTGTGATTCCTGGTCTCAGCTCCTCTGTCTAGCCCCAGAACAGTCAAGAGAATAGAGAAACTGCATTTAAAGAGAAGGGCCTATGCAACTCCAAACTTGACCATGTTTTCAGAAAATAAATGTAAAAGTTGTTACCTTGTCTCTACTGAGCATATGCAACTCATTTTTTTCTGACATATGTAACCTGGAAATAGGAAAATGCACATTTCATGCCAAACTGCAATTTTTTCCTTACAAGGATGGTGGTATCTCAACCTTTACATAATTTTCTATGTGAAAAAACCCACTTTGGTGTTATTCTGCAGTGCCTTATCTCCCTCAGCTGACATGAAAAGAAACAAGCTTCCCCCTGCCCAAAGCCCTTGATTAAATCAGACTGAAGTCAGAGAATGGAAAATTTCAGACCATATGTTCAAAGTTATAAACAATTGAAACCAAGGTATTTTTCTAGCCAGAACTATCAACCATGTCTACAACGATTTTTTCTAGTTATGTTTCTTTAAACCATGTTCCTTTTTTTCCCCATATAAATACATTTGTGATCCTTTGCTCCAAATACACTGGGAAAGGCAAAACAAACAAACACAAAAATCCTCTTCCTGAGAAGATAAACAGAAAAAATATAATTCGAGTCAGAAACCAGGATACTATTCACAGAAAAAAAAAAAAAAAGAAAAAAAGCCATAGCTGCATCTGCTTTCAGAATGGCTTACACTCAGATGGCATGTGGGTTTGTTGCCACCCTTGGCAGCAAATTACTTTCATCCCCCATCTATAGCTCTTTGACATGACCATCCAGGGCTTTATCATGGTTTCAGATGAGTTAACAGCACACAGTCTCCAAACTTTCCTAAGGGGGAAAAAAAAGGTTGTATTTTTAATCTTTTGCGTTTTTTTCATTTTTGACATATTTGTGGCTATTGCTGCATAGCAGGTAACCTGCAGAGGAGTATGTACATTTAAATGCTTCTGTGACTACCTAGTCAGCAGCTTCACCCTCAGCAGCCAGCAAACCTCAAAAGCCATTTCCATCTGAGAAAATCTGCCAGGGTGAGGATGATTCCCTAATTAGCCACATCCTCTGTTTTTCACCATTAGATAACACAAGGAAATGTGTTCACGGCTTGCTGCTTCATCAAGCTGCTGTAGTGATTCATTCCACATCGACTGGCACTGGGAGAGGAGAAAAGCCCAGGCTGACAGTAGGGATGTGAAGGAGAGCACCATTGCTGTATGACTGCAGACAGTGTCTCTCCCACTGTTTATTCACAGATTAAAGTTTGCCCTGTGCTTCCCCAAGGACCTTGCTCTCCATTTACCTCCCAGAACAGGAGATGTTTTTGGTTAGGTCAGTTTAAAACATGTGTGTCAAAATGTGTGTTTCTCAAATGTGTTTCTTATAGGGATATCAGCTGGATGCCAGTGTCTCTCTGGAGCAATAAAATACTCAGTTCCCATGAAATCCTGCTCCTGGAGAGAGGACATCTCTTGATGACATTCTTGTAGTCACAGGACTATTTGCCTACAAGAAGAAATGGGGCATGATGCCCTGTTCTGAGCCCTGCACACGCAACACAATTAATCATGCTGTGTGGGATCCCCCATTCAGCTGTGGCTGAGCACTGGTGCATCCTCCCAGCACGGCCTGGACTCCTTCTGTGGCCAGGGAACAACAGCCACGTGTATGCATCTCCAGCAGGCATTTCATCTTTCTTGTTTCAGAAACTCACAACTGCACAGGAAACCTAAGCAACCATTTTTGGATTAAGCTCTTAGAATGCTGTACTTCAGAAAGATGCACGCAGCCCTATATAGGCATCTCTTGTAATTTCACTTGATCCCATCTGTCCCAGCATCATTCCTTATCACCCCCATGTAACCTACCTATACTTATGATTCAATGTTCTGTGTATGTGTAGTCCCAGGGTCTGTCATTAGCCTGTTAAATGTGATGGGTGCAGGAATTACTGACTGTACAGCCTGGTACTCAGTTATTTCAGGGCCTCGGTTATTTTTGAAGGGTGCATTGTATTTTATCTTGTGTGTCTGCTAGACCGTTACTTACAAACGCAGAAAGTAATCTGCTTTTATTGCAAAGAATGGCCTTTTCCAGGTGTCTTCACTGGGCCTGTCATATCTGCAAGCACCCTAAAGAGGTGAAGCAACACTCAAATATATCATGAACTTGGTGACTACTCTCCCAGGAGTTATGCCAGCCTTAACGTGTAGACTCTGTTCATGGAAAGTGCTTGGAGTTTCCCTCAGGAAGAAAGTCTTTAGTTCAGTGAAAGTTAGCATTTGCTCCAGCAAGAAATACAGTTTTATGGTTTAGCCCTGGTAGCAGCACACCAGTTAAGTGTGCTATTAAAACATGGCTCAAGTGCACTTTGTCAGTGTTTGTGGCCAGATGGCAAGGCCTTATGCTGAGCTGCATCAAGGGACATATTGTGCTTCAATCTCCAGACTGGCTAGCCCAGGCTCCTGCCAAGCTCCTCACCCCCAGCCTCTTTACCTACCACTGAGATGGCTCATCAGCTGGGCATTTGAATTCCCAGTCCTGCTTTGTTTGTCCCCATTCACTTTGATGAAAGGTTTCCTTTCCCTCCAAAAGGTCTCCTCTCACGCATTGCCACTGCAGCCCACTCTGCTCCAGAAACCTGCCTGAAAATGGATGATACCTGTCGAGCAAACAAAATGTTTAATGATACTCTAAGAGTTTTGATATTATCCAAGTGTACAATGTAGGGAAGGTGAGCTTTGGTTGTAATTCTTGTCCCACCAAAAAAAAATTCTGAGTGCTTGTCTTACCATGAATGACCTGCTACACATCCTATTTTCCTGCAGCATTTATTGTATTCATTTAGACTCTGCTGAGGACACAGACAAGGATGAGAAACTAAGATGTGGCTAAAAGGAAAACATATCCTTAGGAAGACAACATCAACCATTCTCTCCATCAAATGGGAAATGATCTATTACTTCTCATCAAAGGTCTTCACCTTCACAGAAAGTGGGGCTTTTATGTTGTGATATACCACATAAGTATATGTACTATATACCAGAGTATATTGTACTGCAGCATTAATTACTGCATATACTCATTATAATAATCCAGGACTGTAGGATTTAATTTTTTTTTTTACCAAAAGTACATGCTGGGTCATTTCATTCTGAAAGTTTCTTTTTCCAGTTTTAGAGAGGAAAGCCTCTTTAAAAATGGTAGCAAATTAAAAGTTACAAAATTTTAATTATTTGTAGCCTTAAGGATTAAAAAATGAAAAATAAAATGCTCTATTTCTAGCCTGCTATATTTGAACTAAAAGAAGATTGTTGTTAAAGAAAATAACAACCAAAGAAGCAACCAAATCTCATTTTTAGGAGGAATTTTTAAGGGGCCTGATTCACTGTACTTTGCATTCTTTGAGGCTATGAGACTGAAACTCCTTCCTGTTTACCTGTAGGCTCATGGTGAGAAGACTGATGGTTGGGTTTCAATTTTTTGTAGGTGGGAGTGAGAGGAGTTAAAGCAAGAAATTGAGTCTCTGTCCTGCAACCATGTTCGAAGTAAAATGCCCTGGTGTTTCTGTGTTTCTGCATATGAAGCCTTTGTCAGTGTTGGAATCTCTAAAACATGCACACATCTTAAAAACGGAGAGAAGTATTTTCTCATCGTGTCTGGTCAGTAATATTATTATATGTTTATTTTTGTAGCTTTAAAAACTTGTAGGAATTCCTTACCTTACATCAGCTTCTCAAGCAGGGCATTTGTCTAGTGTCAAAGTAGTCTGGCATAGCAGCCTGACTTTTAACAAGGCAATGTCCTTAGTACTAGGTGTATCTCTCTTGGGATGACCTTTTTTTTTCTTTACTTATGAATAAGATAAGTCTCTTAAATAATGTCCCCTACCAAACTTTCTCAGGAAAGGAGGGGCCTTTTCCTCTTTAAGGGTGTTGGTTCTACTTCTACTTCTGAGAATTACTCATTTCCAATACACTGGCAGGTAGCATAGACAGCAGGGTTTAGCAAAAGATTTTCTATACCTGAGTCACAGGATGTACTATGGAAAGAATATGATGTTATTTAGAAGGAATTACTGTCTCCAATGTACGGCATACACAAAAAAAACCCAAAAAAAAAACCAAAAAAAAACCCAAAAAACAAAAAAACCCAAACAAACTAGCAAAGTAAAAAAGTGGTGATGTCTCACCATTTTCTTCCCAAAGAAAATGTGGCCAAACCCATATCAATCTTTTAAGAAAACATATGAAGCCACTAACATATTTCATTATATCTCCTTTTGGCATTGATAGTGATCTGTTTTGAAATAGTACCTCCTAATTTCTGTAACCTTAATCCTATTCTTTTCAATGCAAAGCTGTGAATAACCTGTGATGGAGTTGCCTGCTGCACAATTACTTGGAACAGAAAACTACATGAGTGGGGATTGGTTGGAACCATCGCTGCCTAAACACCTTTTATTGAATTTCTCAAAGAGCCAGATGTATTTAGCTGTGAGAGGGTTCAATACCTCTGAGGGTGTCCAGCACCTCACAGAAAACGGCTTAAAATAATTAGCGAGATGGCATAATTGAGTGTGTCTTGAAAAGGTAAAAGGTTTTAAGAAAATAAGATAATAATACAAAACCAAAAAACAAAGCCACACACAATGTAGGGACAGGTCCCACACACCTGCTACAATACCCCAAAAATGCGCTGAGAAGCCTCATGCTCTCCCTTCAGTATTGAATGATTTAGGTGGGTTTTTTGGCAAACAGCCCAATAGAGAATAGCTACATTTCTGAGGAACAGACCTATCAGTGTTTTTGTCTTGGCCCTGAGCCAATTAGGATCAGGGGGGCATAGAAGCTTTTAGTGTTCTTCCCTTAAACGGTCCTGGGGTGGAACTGACACCCTTTTCCTTGTATAGAAAACATCTACCTGGTGCAGTGCTACAACCTTTCTGTGTAAAAAACCTCTCTGTAAAGATTTGTCTTGGCCTGTTGCTATGCCACTTGCTTGTGGAGGTGCCCACTCCTCGGCTGCCATCGGATCAAGAACTCCTCAGAACGCATCACCTTCCTGCTCTTCACCATCCCCATGTTCTGTCCTTGTTGGCAGCAGCCCAGGCTGGCTGCCAGCTGCTCATGCTCATACCTGGGCAACAGCTCAACAACTGTTTGAAGAACAGTTGATTTGAAGCACAGTTGGCCACACTTTCAGCCACAAGATAGGTAAAATCAGCCTTCCTCGGTTTGTGATCCCTCCATGAAACATGAGATTGTGATCCAGGAAAACACAGCAGAATAGTATTTGTAAACAATTGCCCACACAGTCACTCACTGATATGACTAAAGAACAACAAATAGAAGTAGTGGTGAGAGACAAGCCTTCAGACTTTGGCCCCTTTTTTTTGGTTGTAAGTGCAAATCTCTGTGACACTGCTGTACAGATGGTCTCGTGTCCTTCTTCAACAAAAAATGTTGAGGAACACTGGAATTGACACCTCTCGGTTGCTAAAATTTTCTTCTATGCAAAGGGTAACTTCAACAGCATTTCAAAAAGGCAGTTATGTCTCTTCTCCACTGCAAATGTGACCCCCTCTAGCAGCAAAAAATGTCGTGAACACGCCAGGGTGGTTGAAGCCCTCGCCTGAGTAGCCCCACTCATGAAGCACCTTTAAGAGAAGCACTGAGACTTTCCCCATTTCACAGAAATACCCATTCCACAGGCATTGTTGAAGTGATCCCCTGATCCTCCTTACAACCCCTTCTCAAAATCCTTCTTTGACATTCCACCAAACCTCAGATACCCACCAGCAGCAGTGGCCAACTATTACAAATTGCATGGCCTCGCTTTGCTTCAGCACTTGATCACTCTCTTGTCTTGGACTGGAATCAGACTGTAAAATCTGGGGTGATGACTATCTCCTCCTTTTCTCTGGACCTCTTAGCCCAATAGGATCAGGCTCATGATAAGGATATCAAGGAGCTAAAGCAAAAGTAGTAAAAAAAAAATTGCAAATAGTTAAAATAACAAAGAATTAAACAAAGAAAGTAATAAGGACCTGTATTTAGCATACTGTACATATTTTTAAACAGTTGGTAATGGAAAAGATCACCATAGGAATAATAATTGTTACTATTTTTGTCTTGTGTAGATTTTTTAATCTATGACTCTCTGAGCACACTAATTAAAGACTTTGCACATATCCAAGTACAAATAATTCCCATCTGGAAGGGATGGGATGTGAGAGTGAAGCAATTTAACGCCAATAATATCCTCATCTGACATTATCACTGCAGATCTGGGGTTGAGTTTCCATTTTTAATTATCTAGCAATCTTAGTGTGACATAGATGGATTAAGGACATCCTCATCTACTGTTAGGTACATGGGCCAGTAGTCACCATCAGATTATGGATGTTTGCAATGGGCACATACCAGCAAATCTCTGACCGCTGAAGTGACTCAGTTACTGGCCAGAAATACTTGTGTGCCAGTCTGCACCTGAAAAACTGGGACTCAGCTTCAGACCTGAAGGTGGCAACTTCCTTCTCATTTTACCACTCATTATGTGTGGTAAAATAATTCCTTCCTCCCATTTCTTACTGATGGCATTAAGATTTCAACTTTTCCTTTGTGGGACTGCAACCTCCTCTTTTTTGCAGTAAACAGCCGAGGTGTCAGAATCAACCACAGACTTTTTCCTTGGAGCCAGGCATACATAGCCCCAGAAGACAGTCTGCTTGGTAGAAAGCAGCAAGCTTTTAAACTTTCACCATACACTTATTTATTAAAACATCTGTAGGTGGTTACATGGCTTTTCACTTAGCTCTGTGCCCAGGTGGAGGGCTAAAGGCAACCACTTTCTCCCCTAGCTGCCCTGTTTGACACAGGTGAGTGATTCCCATCTCTGTTTCAGAGGTCAGCTACCCATTTGCAAAACTTGCAGGGTCCAACTTTCTTTGCTTTTCACAAACTCACAAATCCCCTGTATTTCTTGCAGCAGCTCTGAGTCAGGTTTGGGTAGGTGCCACGAACCCGTCACAAGGAGCCAGGCAGCCAAGTAGGCAAAAGGCACCGCAGTCACATTTAGCTGTATCCTTCAGTAGCTGTTTCAGATGTAATTCCTCTTTTGTTCAGCCTGGAGCAGATGGTGAATCAGAGCACATTCGGGCAGGTGGAAACTCTTCCAGCAGCAAATGTCTGGAGCTCTGAACTCATCCCCTTTCTTGTCCTCCCCCCTGCCTGGCTGTGCTGGCCCAGGGTGCTGTGTCTGCTTAGATGGCTCCAGACAGAGAAGAGGGCTGGGGAGGAAAACTGACAGATGGCAGCTGAATCTGGGTCTAAGCAGGAGGCCTCACTTCCATACAACAAGCACTGATAGGAGGTGGATTTTTTTCCAGGTGCGTTTTAGGTGTCTGTGTTTTAAAAGTCCCCTTTCACAGAGAATTTTGATTTTAAAAGTTCACAACCTTTTGCTCTTTTCCCTATCTCACCCTGCCTGTGGGCATGAAGGGACAGATCCAGACCTAAATTTCAAGTATCTGTAAGTGTGAAGCTCAAGGTGGCAGAATCTCATGGCTGTGTTGACCAGATCAGCTTCAGCTGTGCGGAATTTTTTTCAAGGGCGATCCATCTTTATTGCCATGTTTGCTATGTGAACATGTCTGTGCAAGATGTGTAATAAAAGTGAGGTAGCTTTTTCTATGGCCTTCCTGAGTTAACAGAAAGCTGGCAAAACTTTCAGAGCCCTTCCCAGATGCCCTTTTTGTGACCATGCCAACATGTTTTGCAAACACTAAATTGGCCAAAATAGCTGCTTTCACATAACCTAAAATTTGTCCACATTAAGTGCTGGGAGGCAATGAGTAAGAGCAGTGAGTAGGCCTGTAGGAACTGGTATATGCCCCTGCAGTGCTGTTCTCTGTGCAGCTCAGGATACAATAATGCTCTTGTGCAAGTCTGGGGGCATTTAGCAGAGGTGCTTGGTACCTGCTGCTCTTTCTTTTCACTTCTCCTGATTAAAAAACAACAACAACAACAAAAGGATGGATTGTGCCACCAAAATCACGCCAAGTCCTTGAAGAAAGCAAGTATCAAACATTTATAATTTAATTTTGCAACCTCACGATATGGAAAAGCTAAAGAGAGACCAATACATGATAGGAGGTCTTGCTAGCAGGACAAGAAAATGTGCCAGAGGTATCAGGACAGCTCTAAGACTTAGGTCTTCACTACTCACACTGATTAGGCAGCTCTAATCCATAAGCTGGTGTTTGCTGCTCCTCCAGAAGTGTTGGTGCCAGTAACTGTAGTCTTGCCAGAGGACAGAAGTGTCCCAGCCAATCTGCCATGACATCTCTGATGCAAAGAAGATGTAGCTATAAAGTTTGCCAGGCTGGGGAAGCTGAAACCCAAGCTAAAATGAATCACAGAATCACAGAAAAATTTAGATTGGAAAAGACCCTTGAGGTCATTGAGTCCAACCATTAGTCCAGCTCTGCCAAGTCCACCTCTAAACCAGGTCCTCAAGTGCCACATCTACATTTCTTTTAATACTTTCTGGGATGGTGACTCACCACTTCCCTGGGCAGTCTGATCCAATGCTTGACAACACTTTAGTGAAGAAATGTTTCCTAGAATCCAATCTAAACCTCCCCTGGCATAACTTGAGGCCATTAATTATGTTAATAGTAGACAGGGGACAATCTGTTTCTCCTGGATTTCATCCTGATGATTAGGACCACTTCAAGCATTTCCTATCTTCTCAATCTATTTTTATCTGGAGGAGGTTTCACAGAACATGCAGTATCTCAAGGAGAGAAATACTCAAGTAAATTAAACTGTGTGACTTATTCCAAGCAGGAAGCAGTCTCAATAAGCTTTCCTAGTTCTCTGTTTACAGCTTCAAATGCAATTTGCCAGCCTAGGAGCTGCCTTGTTAGATGACCTAGGAGAAGATGTGCTGGCAAGGGTTCCTGGTCCATCAGCAGGAGACTGGGCTGGAGCAACTGGGTTCTATTTGCAAGTTGTGTCCTGCAGCACTACATGGTTGGTAAATGGTTATTCCCTTCCTTTTGAGCTGGGGCTCGATCCCATTATCATCTGTTAGGAGTTACAGGGAATCCCCCACCTGATTGCATGGGGTGTGACCTTCCTCCATGGAAGTAACTCTGCACTGTAACAGGTACCCTCTAAAATAAGCTCAAGGAAAAGTGCTTTGGTCTGTTTTAATATCTGCACTAATTGCTTTTGTCATTTCAGTGACATGAGGTAAAAGGACAAAGATCTCGCTAGAAATTGTGGAGCATTGTCATGCCTGTAACTGAAAAGGAAAATATCTGGGTCTCTCAAGGCAGTTTTGCAGGAAAAAACCCAGGGATCTGCCAAAAGTTTGCTAAAATTTAAAATATTAACTAAGCCCAGGAAAAAAGTTTGAGGTGGTACTTCCAATTTTGAGTGAAGACCAAGGAGGATGGCAACACCCCCTCAAGACAGATTCCTTGCAGAGGGGAAGGGGGCAGGGGAAGGGGACCCAAAGCCCTGCAGGCTGGCAGGGGGTCAGCTTGCAGCACCCAGCTCCTGCTGTGTTGGTAAAGGAGTCCTCAGCCCATGGCTGAGGGAGTACTAAAGAGGGATAACATGCTTCCAAAGTACCTCTGGAAAACTGGGCAGTGCCCAAAGCATTTTTTACTGTAGTTCTGAAGGCTAGTTGGCGGGATATCAAACTGGCTGCCAGATTCTCTGCCTTATTTGCAGAAATGAAAAAGTCAGAAATAATCTCAAAAAAAACTGTCTTCCAGCATGTAGGTCTACAGTATAGGCTCTTGCATCACCATGGAAATTAAGAGCACTTTTATAGCTTAAATCTCACTAAGAAGGAAATAAAATAGTAAAATGTCACAACATGGCAGGATGAAATCTGTCCTTCCTGGATACCTAGTGAAATAAACAGTTCTGGACTAGGGTCAAACAGAGTGACTGAACTATAATAGAGCTCCACTGGCAGAGAGGACTAATGTTTTGAGTGGTTAAAGTGCATTGAAATTTTCTATCCTGCCCCTTGGAAAACATGTTAGTTAAACATTAATGTGGTTCCTTTGCCCGTGGCACAGGTCACAGGACGGGGACAAACACAGACAAATGACCACAAACTTGTTTCTCTCACCTTTCACAGGTCTAGTGTTACATCCTTGTTTTAGGCTTCATAGGTCATATTTACCTTACATATGACATAGTGATTTTAGGAAATAGTATCACTGGTTAGCCAGCACAGACTAAGGCCTGCTGAAGAAGGTGCTGCTGTGCCAATGCCACCACTGCCTTCCTTCTCAGTCTCTCAAACATTTCATACTGCCATGTCATTTGGCTGGACACTGGTACTTCTCCAACCCTTCTCTGAGCCAAGTTATTTCATTAAGATGGCAAAAAACAAAAGAAAACTGAATCCCTGCTGGGTCTTTAGCAGGGAACTAGATCCATTCACTAAGGGGTGAGATAGCTGGCAAGGAAGGAATTGTATATTAGGGAAGAGCAGGCTTTGGGAAGGCAAGAGGCAGATCTCACTCCTTGGGAAACAAGGAGCTGTGGGAGCAGGCAGGTTGTCTTGTCTAATTGCATCCATATTGCTCACGTGCAGTGGCACCCTGGCAGCAGGGCTGGCCTTGGCCCCTGCTCTATCCTGCAGTGAGCAGGGCAGTGAGACAGGCTGCAGGGGCCACTGCAAGATGGGTTTCATTGGACACCCCCTGCTCCATCCTGCAGTGAGCAGGGCAGTGGGATAGGCTGCAGGGGCCACTGCAAGATGGGTTTCACTGGACCTCTGACTTGGGGGAAGCTATATGGCAGTCTAGGACAGCAGAGTTATGAAATATATGGCCAAGGGAAGAGGAAACAGAGAAAGAGGCTTTCCCCAGCTCCAGTTGCAGTAGTCCCACATCCTGTTTTGGTTACTGTATTCCCTCCCCTATGCTGATTTGCTCCAAAACCTTCCAGGGAAGTGAAAGAATAACCAGAACAACACATTTGCTACTGAAAGGCACTCAGCCTGGAGCTGTACACATGCAGCAGAAAACAGGGTGTCAGAATCTGGCACTGAACATGACAGGCCAGAGATAACGTGGATCAGGCAAAGACACAAGATCCCAGCCCCACGGGGTCAGGAAGAGTGTGACACGGGATTTGTGCCGTCCCTAAGCTGGCCAGAGGAGATGACAGGTGATCCAGCATAAAGCTCGAGCAGCACAAACAGATGATACTAAAGCTCCTACACTAAAAAAACCCAACCCTGCCAGCACAACAGATTAACGGTGAAAATTTGACTCAGCAGCAAGGGTTTGGTGTAAGTCAGCACTTTACATTGTGTGGCGGCAGTGATTTTGACCTCAGAGCTCTAATGCTGGATTTATTGCACTGTGAAATCATGGGCACAGGAAGGGCAAGTGAACCAGTGAGGCCAAAGCACCCAGCACCTCAGGGATAGCAGCTGGTAGGACTAAGCCTGCAAAAAACTAGATCTGCTGGGTCTGGCAGTGTTCAGAGCTCTCAGCTCTATTGTAAGCACTCTCAGAGCAGGTAAAGAACTTGCCAAGTCCAGCATCTATATGAAAAGTTGAGAAGAAGAAATATGATAAATTATCTTTCCGCATCCTGATTGCATCTAATTTGGTAACTGGCCATCTGTCGACTTTTTTTTTAGCCTGTTTTTAAGTCTGTGATGTGTGCTTGTTTTCAAAATCATTTCCAGATATAAAATTCTTTTAGATAAGAATCTCTTTTTAATTCTTTCACATTAGATATTTGCATGTAATGGGTATTGGTGAAAGGATTTTTTTACCATTGCCTTGTTCATAAACTCTTCTTTTTTAAAGTTTGTCATATTCCAGAAAAAGAATGCTCTGCCAGTCCTCTCACATAAGTAGCCCCAGTGCCTACAAAATACACACTGACAGCCAAAGTTGCAGTTCTACAAACTCTGCACAAAATAAAGGTCCTTTAAACTAGCAGAGAACTGACCCAGCTCCTAGCGTGCTTGAAGTGTGGTCTGTAGAAAGGAACTCTATGAGAGAAAGGAACCATGTGAGGAAGAGACCGGTGTTGTCTCTGCTCAACAGATTTTTTAAAAATAGCTGGAAGGACCTGAGTGTCAGACCTACACAGTGACAAGGACTGAGCTCATAGCAAAGAATTAAACTAAACATTAAATCCACATGGAATGCCATGAATTTGAATGTCTAAAATTTGTCTCCTAAGGATTTCTGAAAGACAAATTCCAACACTCTCTAACAGACAGTGAAAATGCTCTGAAGCCAGATCCGGAATGAATGAATTTCTCAAGATGCCTCATCTCCTCTCATGTCCTTTTACTTTCTGGCTCAGTTTCAGATAGCATGTAGGAGCCATAATTTCTACAGAACTTATCAGAGGCAGTATGTTCTGGTTATTATTAAGATGAGGGATCTCAAATATTTCCATTTTTAATGAGAAAGTTAAGAATTTCTGCATAAAATTATCAATAAGGAAAATAATCTTTCTCTGAAACCAGGTCCTGGTTATTCATGTTACCTGGAAATAGGATAATGAAGATAATGGATATTTTGAATCACAGGTAGTTCAGAAAGAAATTACAGGGAAAAATAATTCTGAATTACATCAAAACTGAAACCTTTCAGAAATGGTTGGTGAAATTAAAAGGTTTGAGAAAAATAATTTCAGGATAAATGAAATACTTGTCTTAAGTAAAATGCGTTATTTTTTCTGCTTTGAGCATTGCCATACACATGAAACATAGTAGAAAGTAAATTTCAAGGAACTACCTACCAAGTCAGAAAGGTCAAAAGAAATCCATTTCATTTTGAAAAAAGCAGATGTGAAACAATTTTCTTAAAAAGTTTTTTTTTTTTCTCTGAATACACAATTATAGCCCAGCATCAAATCACAAAAGCTCACAGCATTGCTGAAACTTCTCTGAGAAATAATCCCACATTTGTGAAGGTAAATTGCTTTCCAGGTGGGAAGGGGAGAGAACAGGTGGAGGATGCAAACAGCCATAGGGAGGCAGGAGTTGCAGGCCCTGCTGCCCATCTCCTCTGGTGGGGCCCCAGTCCTGGTTTGCTGGCAGGACTCAGAGAAAATGAATCCACCTGGGGCTCCCAGCCTACACTGTGCACAGATGGAGACGTCCTGAGCCAGAAGAAGAAAATCAAAACCCCTTGTTCTGAAAGAACTTTAATCTGGTAAGAGAGAGACATACACATGGATGCTAAAATAAACAGAAATTCTTCCTGACAGCGTAACCCATTTAGATTTCCTGTATATGTGGATTAAAGGAATAGACACTAGAACACTGATTTTGTGACCCCCTTCCTTTGTGTGTGGCACCTGAGATGCCACCCTGACTCAGAGGAAATTCCAGAGGGAGGAGCCCTCCCCTCTCCCTCCCCCTGGGTCAGCTGTTGATGCACCAATCTCTCACTTCTAAGAGCAGAGGGACTGGGCACCCTGAGTTCCTGCCCTGAGTATTGGTAGCCCAGATGCAGCTCTGTTATTTACCCTTCAATTTTACCACAAATTTTCAAATCACTTTCTGTCTGATTTTCAATTTCTGCTTCAGGTTACATCTTCTTCTTAATCTTCCTAGAAGTTGTATTTGCTGTATTTGCAAAGCCATTATCAAACAGCTATTTGCTGCTGCAAATACAGAGAAGGGAAAAACATTTCTGCCAAAAACATGAGAGAAATTCCTGCTCCTAAGGGCAGGATGTCTCAGCTCTAAAACCTTTTCTGCACATGAACTGTACTGCCTTGTAATGGCTTAACCATCTTGAGGTGGAAGTGCTTATTTCTAGAGGAAGAATCCATATGCAGAGGCATATTTATATTAATCTGATGGAAGATGGGACTGAAAGGTGTGTGAGGCATAAGTGAACCCGTAAGTATAAAGCCTCATTTTCATATATAACTCAGTGGAAACTTTACAACTGAAGTATTTTGGCAGTGTGTCATTATTTGAAAGGACATATTGCTGCAATGTAGTGTTTGCTTGATTCTACATACACTTTGTACTCCATGGATTGAAAAAAAAGTATTTTGTCATAGGACAAAGCAAAGACACAAAACCTATAAACCACAGCACAGAAACTCTGATGTCAATCACCCTGCACAGTAGGGGGCTCATATTCAGCTAAACCAGTCTTCTGGTACAGCAGGTTCTGGCTAGTGAGACTCCATTGTAATTTACAAGCAAGCATATTTAAGTGGTTAGGATATCTTCATTCCATTTTGTTCTGATTTGGCTGGTCTCCCTGTACTCATTTTCTCTGAGCACACTTAAGGGACCAACCCCTTCATTTGCATATTCAGTTGCACAATAATTTTTTCATCAGGTCACTCCTCTGTGAGTTGCCATTTGCCAAGTACTGCATTTGGAAGCATTTTCTGGTCTCAGGAGAGGTGATGCTTCACTTATCTTAGGAAGAAGAACACAGAAGTACTCACAGGCAGGAAAAGCTGGGCTAGATGAAAAATGCATTAACATAAGTAAGATAAAACTTTAAGGCACAGGAATTGCAAAATACATCTGTGTGAATTCTGGCATTAAGGGAACCCTGGAAGCCACAAAGAAAATAACTGCCATTAGTCTGGGAATGACAGAAAAACAGGTTTTTAAACTAAACTACACAATGTGGTGTTTAGGATGCAGTGAGGACATGTGCAGTCACTGGGGTTTACCTGTTCAGCACATCTGAGGGTTATCAGCAGTTTGCCTCTGCCAGGAGGGGCAGTCCGGCCGTTCTCCACTGGACTTAGCATTGCCCCATCTCTGCCTCTCAGATGAGAACCTGGGAACCAATTCTCACCTGGCAGAAATTGCTCACCTTTTACTTTTGGTAGGGTTATTTTTGGTGAGGACAAGAAGTTTCAGTTGGTGCTTCATCCCGGTACTTGGAAGAGATTGAGGTCTCTCACCCAGTGTGAGCAGGACAGAGTTCAGTTTGCAGCACCTGGGAGCTCACGTACTTTAACTGTACTCGGCTATATAACTCTAAGAAGTCTGTTCCTGGGCTACAAGAGTCCTTTCTCCAGGATTCATAATGCTGAAATATCTTTTTCTCTGTGTAGAGGTTCTGGGTTTAGATGAAAATCCAGTTTGTTTGGGGGCATAGAGTATGAACCCCCTACAGTAAGAAGCAGAAGCCTCGAGTAGTTGCTAGGCATGTTCTAAACAGTGCCAGTGAAAGCTATGGCTTTGGACTGGGGATTGCTCAAAGCTTGTCTTTTTTCTCCCCTCCCAAGTCCTGTGAATTTACAGCATCGTTTCCTCATCATGTCAACAAACCAGCCTCAAATACCCAGGGTTTGTCCCTACCAAGAAAGTCCAGAAAGATAAATAATGTGAAGACTGCTGAAAGTGTCATTCAGATGCGACTACATCACTACAGGTTACTGCTGGCATAGTTCCTTTTTTTTTCTGTGTACGTGTTCTGGTTTTGAGTTGGTTTCAGTACACAGCCTATTCCTAAGAACACTACAACACCAGTTGCAGTTCCTGCCTCTTGTGCTGCTACCCCAATTTGACAGTCACTGCTGTTAAATAGCAACAGAACTAAAATGCTGTGGAACGTGGATGGGAAGGGGCTTTCCGGGCTTTCCGGAGTCCAAGCAAAGCTTATAAGGAGAACAGCTTAAACTGCAAATGTATTTGGGAGGTCGAGATTCTTTAGAAAAGATTGAGAAAAGATTTTCTTTAGAAAATCTTTAGAAAAGACTTAGAACAGGAAAGGAGATTTATACATATATCTTTCATTAAATAGTATGAGGAAATCCTCATGCCCAGCTTGGAAAATTTTGATATAAATTATTTAATTGCAGAATGACAATGTCTTCCTGAGCAGTACTAGCTCCAGCTCTGACCCTTTTTAAACTCATAGAATATGATGTCAGAGAAAAAACCCAGAAAAACTGTTACAAATACAAGAGCTGAAAAATTGAATACTTTCCAAGGTGATTAAAAAAAAAAATCATCAGGTTCTTAAACTCAAGATGGCATTTAGGGGCTACAATAATCTAGAAATCTTGGCAGCAAAAGGAGCATTGACCAAAGGTTATTGATATTCTTTTTCTAGTAAAGCAGGAGCCAGTTGTGCTAGAGCTTATCCCAATTATTTTAAAGGGAGCTGTTATTATGTTGTTTTCTTAAACTTCTGACTACTTCTGGTTTCATTTATTTTTTTTGTCAAACCCACAAAAATTTGTTAAGGAGGACTTGGTTAGTTTGGTGCAAATTTCCATTGCTTGCTTCCTGGACATTGTTTCTTTTAAATCTTACATGAGCAAAAGTAGCTTGATTTGGATTTGGAGCTTAAGTTCCCATTCTTTGACAATCCAAGCAGGGGAGAACTGTGGCTTGATATAACACTCAGAGTAAAAACTAGGGAGGTGTTAGGTTTCTTAAGTCATCTTTTCTGTTTGTCAATGTTCCTTTTTTTTTTTTTTTTTCCCCCACATTAATGACTGCTGAATAGTTTGCAAAAAATGCTGCAGATGACCAGCCTTGTGTGCTGCAAAGTGTTATATTCCTGTGGCCTTGGAAGCTCCCTGGTATGAGCACCATTACCTATTTGTACAGACAGCCTAACAGGTAACACTGCAATGTGAGGTGAGGAAATAAATCTGTAGAACTCTTAGAAGAGGAAAAAGGAATAGATCTGAAAAGAGATCCAATGAGAATTATTGCAGATTTACACCAAAATTAATTTAGCTAGTCATACAAGATCCATCAGCCTATTGCCCCTCTGAAAGAACAGACTCTATATCCTTGCTTGCAACCTTCCCAATACCTTTTGAGGAAATGAGTACAATCCAAGTCCCTTAGAGAAAACAAGCAAGAACCAATTCCCTTTGTAGCTTTTGGTGTTGAAATATTCCCCACTGTCCAAATCAAAAAGTTCTTTTATAAAATCCTTGTTCATCTGGTTTTGACCCTGAGGTGGAATTAAATTCCCCAAGCACCAAAGTCCTCAAGAAGACCATAATTCATTCCAAAGGCAATGGCAGCTCAGCTTTCAGTTGTGGTACCAGGCTAAAGGACCTCACCCTCCATGGTCCCTTGTAAGAGGCTGTGGGTGCATATATCTGGGAGTGGGATGGGGTTGGAACAGGGGGAATCAATGTCTTTCCTGTATAACCCAGGTAGGTCTGCATAGGTATAACATCAAACCACTGTACAGGATCAAGAATTGTGCATAAAGTCACCTCCAGGTGCTGGTTTGCTACTTCAGAGCTTTTCTGATGGCCAGGATTCCAAAACACCAAACTTGCTTATTGACTATTTTCGTGTTTCCAAAACAAGGAAACACTTTTTACCCTGCAGCAGCAGTTCTTAAGCTTTGAGGCACAGAGCATTCTGTGGCAGAGCTCAGAGAAGCAGCTGGTTATTCCACAGTGGAACAGGGCTTGTACATTAATGTGGCTCTTTTGAAACGAATTACCAGAACATAATGAAATAAATAGAAGTTGGATGGAGTAACTTCTTGAACTTACTCTGTAATCGGTGGACTGACTGATCTGCAATATTGATCTGCAATACCATAATTTGCTGTGATATAGTGTGTGGTATGCAAATCATGGAGAGCTCTGGCTCTATACTGCATAACTACCATAACAATTTATGTTGGCACAAAATATCTTATCCTCAGAAAGTCCTTATTCCCTCCTTTGACTTTAGAAAGAATAAAGAGTAACTAACACATTAACTTGATGACCATGAGTCCTGTAGATCCTGCTCAATTAAGATGCTGATACTGCTGCTGATAAAATACAAGTTGTCTGATAAATACCTGCCCCAAATTTATTCCTGCACTTGACACAAAGTTTAGCTAAGATCAAATATAAGGAGGTTTTAGTTAATAACAGTTTTGTAGTGAAGTAGAAGCAACAGACGTAAATTAGTGTAATACAGAGCAATTCTCAGGAAAAAAAAAAACTAAGATTTTTTTATTATTTCCCTGTGAGACTGCAATTTGCACTATAATTCCATCAGCTTTTTGGCTTCTGTGCATAACCAGATATAACATCACATGTCATTAAAGAAACAATTATTCTAACAACAGACTAATAAATGCCTTCTGTTAGATGCAGGGTTTAGTCAGCAAACATAAATAGACCTTTTGCATCTATACCAGTGAGAATTAACAGTGACATTTTTATGTCACCCACTCATTTGTGAATTGCCACATTGTCACTGCAAGCCACAGGGTGGAGGGAAAAAAAGGAGACAACCAGCAAATGCAAAGCTATCATTCGTGGGAGTGAAGAAACTGTGACTATTTAAAGATGTTAGTCAAAAACTCTAAATTTAGGAAATATTTGAATCCCACATAAATTCCATATTTAAGATTGTAGGATTGAACATTTAATGAGAATTTGGCAAAACAGTTTTTTTGGGTTTTTTTTGGTTTTTTTTTTGGTACAGTACTTCTTATTCACAGTCTTCCTGTGTTAACTTGGACAACTCATACAGTATTTGTGTGCCTCATATTTCCGCAGGCTTTTAATTTTTGTTATATTTTAGGCAGTATTTCCCATTCTTTTGGAAGCAGTTTAGTAGTGTCTGCAGAGAATCTACAGATGGATGCTCTCTATGGGTAGGGAAATTCTGCTGTTCTGATGAAACACGGGAACCTGAAGATCCTGTAATAGTAACTGGCTTCTTTTTCTTCACACTCGAATCAAAAAAAACAGATTACAGGGAGCAGCAGGGTTAATTTGATTTTTAACTGGTGGATAGTTAAAATTACACTGCAATATTAGACAAAACTTCAAAACCCAATTTTTCAAGAGAGGTAGGTTTTTCAGCAAGTGGTTTCTTAGACACACATAAATCGTTTTCTGTAGCATTCATCATTATGGCAGTTAGCTATCCACGCCAGGATACAAATGCAAGTTGCCAGCTAAAGCCTTGAAGCCAGTCTTGCAGTCACACACTGATTTCTACATACATTCATTGACTACTTTGGGTTTAAGTTCCTTCCTAAGAATATTTTATCAGTTAAGCCTGAATGCAATTGTGTCCTGTAAACTAAGTTTCAAGGATAAGGATTTTAAGATTTAATGATATTTGAAATTCCATTAATGTCATCATATTTAGTGCTATTGAAATTCCATTAATGTTATTTGAAATTCCATTAATGTCATATGTTCTAAAAGATTTTGAAATGAGTCCACTGCCTCCCAGGAAAGTCATAGTGAGGTACTAGGGAAAAGTAGGAAAATGTCTAGCCAAAAGCATTATGCCTTTTCTTTTGTGTATGTGTCTGCATACATTTGATCTATTTTGCAGGGGTGATCCCTGCCTGGCTGCCACCATTTAAGCAGGTTACAAAGATTCTAGGGACTGTAGGTGAGGAGCTATATCCTTTCGTGTATTTGAACAACATCTGATATTATGGGATACTGACTGTGCAATGTCATCAGCACAAGTTTTGACAGCTTAATGCATTTCTTCCTCTCCTAATCAATCAATTTCCACTGCTTCAGTATAATTTCCCTGTTGTTTCATTCAGTCTCAAGTCAAGTAAGCAGGCAAAACTTTCATAAGCCTGGAAAGGACCATTAAAAAAAAGCCACACTGGCAATGTTGGCAACAAGAACTCCACAGCTCATGGCAACAAGTCCTTTCCAAAAAGAACACTGGTGAAAAAGCAGTATTCTGAGAGTAGGCAATGCTTAATTACTAACCCACTACAGTAACAGGTCAGAGGGATTTAAACCAGAAAACGCCCCCTGAAGAGCACTACTGTGGAATGTGGAATATTAAAATCATTCAGTGGTTACAAAGACAGGAGCTGTTGCCCTGTACTGCTTTCTCACTGTGTGTACTGGCATGTTTGAGATGGGTTGGTTTTTTTTTTCCATTGTCTTTACAAAGGGCATTTCAGTTTGAAGGGTGTGTAGGAAAGTGAACTTTCAAAGTGTTAGTCATCTGTAAAGTTACAAGTATTCTACTTTCAACAGGATGTGAGGCAAAGTTTTCCAGAATTTAGATTCAGTTACACAGGGATCAAAAGGGGTTCATCTGTAAGAGGATGTTACAGTTAGCCAGATATCCCATTAAGGACCCATTGTAAAAGATACTACTTATGACATGGTTAATGAAATAATAATTGGAAATCCTGTGAACTGGGTGCAGTGTTTCTCATTCAAAGCAGAGTATGATTCACAGTGTTGACTTTAAGGTACATAACACTAAAACCTGAAGGAGGAAGTGTGGTCTTTTTCCACATTTGCCCACCAACTTTAAGTTTTGCCTCTGTTATTAAAATTATGTATGTGGAGACCTTTATCATAAAAAAAAATAAATTGTTCTTTCCACTCCTAAAATTTCAAGTGGAAAAGGAAAACTTATGTTCAGTTTTTGCATTTAATTCTTGATAAAGACATTTCTTTAGTTGAAGCATCCCCATTTTCTGAGCTTTATAGCTCTACTAATATTTATAGAATTCAAGCCACTAAAAAGTAGAGAGAGAAAAAAAAAAGGGGACATATGGGAAGTAGCTAGGAAAGAAGAGGGTAAGTACAGAAGTACTCTGCACTTTGCCAAGCACCATCAGCAGACTGGACTTTGCTACCTAGTGGAAAACCAGTTGCTTTGTTTTTAGCCAAGGTTCCAGTCTAGAAAGAATCACACTTTCATTTAGAATTCTCTGATTTGTTATCTGTTCTCAGCTAAATCAAAAACTTTGCAATGATGTAACAAATAACAACTGTGATTCTGTACAACTGATGTATCAGAGAGAAAAAAAGCAGTCCTTCAGTGCATACAGCAGAAGTCTCTGCTCAATGTTTGCCTGTTTGCAAACATTGCTTCAGATAAATCTACTCCAGATCCAGGAAAAGGTTTGGGTTCTCATTTCGTTTAAGCCCCACAAATGTAAACACTGGATAAAGGCCACTACCACATTTCTCTTGCATACACAAGTTCAAGAACTGCCCAGCACTTTAGTTATCCCAGAAACAAAAATCTGGGTACAAGGAAGTTGAGATTACTGCAGGAACTTGAAGCAGACTCTCAAAGTTGAGAAAATTTCAAGTTAATACCGAAAACCCTAATATTGCCTAGCATGCTGACAGCTGTCAGTGACCCACTATGCCGCCCCTAAAAGACATATTGGGGATGTAGTACTGCAAGCTCTTACCCATGATACAACTAATTCGTTTTGCAAAGAAAAAACATCCTTAATGAGCTATCTTTAAGAAAAATTATGTATCTTATAAACAGATATAATAATCTTGCAGCAACTCTTTAGTTTCCTGTAGCAGTAGCTACTGTTCAGTGTTGATACAACTGATTTCTATCAGTAGATAGAGATTAATAAGACTGTTAATTAGCTATGTCAGCTATATGAGGTACTTGGCACCATTTAACACCAAAAGTCTCAGCCCTCCAATTTCACTCATGGTTCAGTTCATGTCATTTATCCATATGTGAAAGTGTAATACCTGTAAATGTCCCAGGCAGATGAAGTGATGTAGCATCTCTGCTTCCATCCCCATCCAAGGAAGAACTGGCAGCAGCTTCAAAAGGCCTCAGATTTTCCAGTGCTGGAGCCCACATGGTGCAGCTGTAAACTGCAGGGGTGGCAGCTACAGTTCCCACAGTCTGCTCCACCCAGGCCAGCTGTGACAGAAGGGCATGTTTCAAGATGCAGAAGACAAGTGTAAGGTTGGTAGCTAATAGCCCTGCTGTGGGAAGCAGCTGAACCAGAGGGGCTTATCTGCATTCCTTTCATTATACTGTCCCAAACTGTCACAGTCATCCCCATAAGATGTATCTACAGTAAGATACTGTGCCGCAGGTAACAAGGAAAAGAAATAGGAAATATAGATGTCCTTATATATTCAGGTGTTACAAACATGGTTTCTGGTACTTGGATGCTTAATATTGTCCAGTGAACAGAGACATCTTTACAGTCTGCACAGTTAATTTTGTCTTTCTGTATTTAAAGCACTAAAGGGGACAGCACCTCTTTAACATGAAATCTCCCAAGGGATTTCTGTGCCTCAACATATATTGCAGACATACCTTATCTCCTTTTTAAAAGGAACCCCCCACCCCTCCCTCCACTTCCAGAATACTTGACTGCTCCACCCAAACACCATCACCCCACCCAGCTTCGAAAAGAGACATTTATGCCCACCCCACTACCAGTTTCTCAGGCACTCTTAAGGAACTGCAAAGTGAAATAAATGGGAGAGCTCAAGAGCCAGCCAGAAAAAGCGAAAGGCTTCTGGCTTCAGCAGAGAAGTACTGAGGAAACGCCCAGATACAGCCCACATGACTGAATTATTCCGGTAGTTAGTAGCATTTGAGATTAGGTTTACAAAGTCTCTTTTCATGGACAAGGGCTGATGCAAGGATACATACTGCAGGCCGCCTGCTTTAGACTGGTAGCAGTCAGCTTCAATCCTTTACCTGCACTGATGCAGAGCCGTGCATGGACATGGATCTGTTCAGTTCCCTCACTTCCACCAGTCCCACTGAGGGTTTGCCAAATGCCTCTTTAATGAAAGGACAGGTTAACATTGATTAATGTGTCCCAAGGGAGGGGAGAGTTTACAGCTGTCTATGCAGAAGGGCAGGTGCACACTACAATGGTTCATTTGGCATGGCTGGTCTAGCTGAAAGAACACTTTTGCACCTTGACCTGAGTATTACCTGCTCTAAGGGCATCTCATAGCAGCTTCCCTCCTTGTAGAAGTCTCAGAATATGGGTTCTTCAAGGTTTTACCACAGGAGATGAACTACATAACTTTTAACACAGTTTTATTAAAAGCAGACACAAAACCTGCTATGTTGATTTTGTTTTTCCAATAATGAGTGCACATTAGGACATGTCAACTCTAAATTTGGCTGAACTGAGAAATCACAGAAGATAAATTGTGAACAGCTGTAAAGTGATGTTTCATTGTAACAAAACTAGGAATTCAAAATCCTGTTTCATTTTTTGTCAAACTGTTCACAGTTTAGCACAAACTAAAAAGCTAGCCCCACACATAATACCTTCTCTTAATCTCAGACTTTCTCCTCCTTTGCACTCACATGAGGACATGAAAAAATGGAAGCATATACCTTTTGTTTTTCTTCAATGCCAACAAGGAAACAAAATGCATAACTGGACTATTTTTTTCTGGAGGAAGTCTCTGAAGTTTAGCCTATTGCCTTCAGGTTCATATGCATTTCATGTAACTCATGGTGTATTAGGTCAGGACTGTAATCTCCTTAGCCCTCCTTTCTAGCTAATGGAAAAATAAGTTAGCAATGAAATGCTGAATAGCTTCTCTTCCAATGAGAAGCCTGAAGTTAAGTTGGGCTATTCTGATGTACCAGGACTGTGCTGCAACAGCTGTAGCTACACTGAACACAAGAGTTGTTTGTGCTTTTGCAAACAGCACTAGTCACACAAAGAAATGTTGGTAAGAGGGCCAACTAAAATACTCAGCATCAGACATTAATTTATGTTAAGAGCTCTCAGCAAGCCATCTCTGTCAACTATTACTCTGTAGGAGAAGGGATGTATGTTTAGATACAATTTTCTAAAGAACTAGTCAAGCCATCACATGATCAGCAAACCCCACAGAGACAGCTCTTCTACCAAGTCCTCCACTTCCCCTATAACCTCAGCTGCTTTCACATGCCTCCACTCTCTCCTGTTTCCAAGAACACTTCCTCCTCCCTTCTTCTCTCACTTGAGTCACCATACTGCTGATTTAGGGTTGCTTGGCTTGGAGCTGTGTGCATCTTGATCCACCAGAATGGTTAACAGCTGAGACTTTTTTTCAGGTTAAGCATAAATCTGGATGTCTGTTAGGAGCTACTGGCCACATGAGGTTTTAACATATCTTCTGGTAAGGCAACAGCTTCAAAGAATTTTTAGATACACCAAAATCCCACATCTAGCTTGGTGATGAAACTTCCCTTTACAGTAGCCACCAGCTGTAGTTAAGACACATTACAAAATACTTTAATCCTAAACTCTTTTTAATTAGGTGTTGACCTTTACACAGTGACTAAAACTCGTATTAGTCTTTCCAGAGTCAGAGATATTAAGCTACACAGAAGTAAGGTCAGGATGCTATTTTAAATTAAGCAATGCCACTCTCCCAGGCCCTTACTCAGACATATTTGTCTGCAACAAAAATGGTTGTGCCTTCATTTACTTTGACATGAGTTATTAGAAAGTAGCGGCCAAAGAAAAATGTTACTGTCTTGCAAACAACTCTACTATATTTTTTCCGTGTCTTATGGCTTGAGTACTACACAGCATCAAACATTATCCTAACATTTAAATAATAGGTAATTAAAAAAAAAAAACAAAACCACAAACCAGTAGCTAGTTTTAACAGCCAATATGCACCTAAGTATGTAGCATACAGGAGCCAATTCAGAGCATTCATGGGCTCTTTTTATTTCGTAAAACTAAAGCTTACAGGTTCTTAACTCATAACCATTCAGAGAGACAACCACAAAAAGTGTATTGATAAAACCCAACAGGCTTCCAGGCCTCCAAAATTTTTTGAACATAAAGTACAAAAAAAGATACCATGTTACATTACAGTCTTGCTGCCTTACACACCATCATAAGAAGTGAACACATTCAGTAACTTCAGGCATACCATTAAAAAGATACCAATAAGTGCTCCAGTTTTCTGTACCGTACAACTTTATTTCAGTCACATTCTTCTAGGCAATATACTCAAAATACTTGACTCAAGCATACCTTTAGACTGCAAATACATTGAAATAGGGCATCAAGTCTTTCCTACCTCAAAAAACCCCATTAAGTTTTAGCTCATGTTATAAAAAGTAACCGTGTGGAATGTGACAAGTCATAATGTGAAATCAAAGTGCTTTATTCCCATAGCGCAGACAGATACGAGTGGTTATCCAGCCATTCTTTAGTGCATCTCAAACACCAAAAGAGGTATTTGTTCTGTTGCACCCCACCTTGCAAAGACCTTTGGACCATTATGGGGAAATTTCATTAACTGACAGCTAAACAGTATCAATAGACCAGCAATTTCCCTTTGATACTTCAAAAACGGAGTTACAAATGAGGCATATTTTCATCATTTTTCAAGTTCCCGTAATAATTTGCAAAGTTCTACTGTATTATGTAACATTATATTCCAGGTAGGCTCTTAACATCAAAGGTATGGTCTATTTGAAAGCCTCAAATTATTTCCCTAGAACTCAATAGCTGTCTAAGACTCAGTATTTTTGTGCAATTCTTTGCTAGTTGCATGTGAAGAGAGAAACACTTCACCCAACAGCTTCTATGAAAGAACTATAAACTCTCAAAGCAGAAAACAACTTTAATAAGGTTTGGACATCAGTAGTTGCATGGAATATGTGCTCAATGCAGATGTGCCCATACCAAAGAATACTCACATTTTAAGTGTTCAGTCAGAAAACTTCCTTCCTACAGAAGTCTAAAAACCTATTCATCTTGCAGAGAAAAGTTTAAGACTTAGGCATTTAGTTATCTTTTCTGTTACAAGAGAATTAGCTCTACATCATAATGTGTATGATTAATCCCCTGTTTCAGACACCCCACTGTAGAGGTGTACAGTTTAAACAGGAAGGACTGAGGGAAAACTTCTGGTCCTGTCCCACAGGCAGAAAGACAAAACACTTTGCAAGACTGATTTTATCCATTGCATTTGTGGCAACCAAACCAAAATGAAGGCACATGAAATCTGTAACATTATAGCTTATAAATTGTAAACTACAGCTGAACCTCTATAATATCTAGTCTTTTTGCACAGAAGTAATGACCAGCACCTATGCAGAGGTTCTGTATTATTTTTAATTCAGCTTCTTCCAGAAGTAGTTAAGTGTCATTTGCATGCCTGTGCAAACACTGTCATTTATTAGGTTTTGACACATGAAGTGCAGAAACTGGTTATCTGCATGGAAAGTCTGATGCCAATGCATCAGTAGCACTTCCTTCCCGTTGCTACAAGAAATGTAAATCACTAGCAACAGCCACAGAGCTGTTACCTCAAAAGTGCACACTCCCAGCAGCAGTTTTCCCGTGAGGTGTTCTACAGCTTGTGGCATGCATTTAATCAGTGTCTCAGATTTGGATTTTAACATGTCAAAGCCTATCTACTTTTGGTTAGTTACAGGCCAGGCATGCACATTAAGGAAGCCAACTCAAAACATGCTTTGACAGATGCTGCATTGAAACTGGCCATACTTGAACAACTAAACACAGATGAGATGCTACACTGAGTAGCATTCAGGATCCAGGGTCACTCAATACCTCAGCTCTCAAGGAAAGCTGAATATGGATATAAATCTGCCCCCTAGATTTCACTGGAACTGCTACCTTTAAAGCAGAGAAACAAGATTCAAGGTTTCCGAAAGCTTTAGCAGACGGATAGGCTCATCAATCAGATTAAGACTTACCAGGTTGTCAAACAGCAGTTCAAAGCTTTGGCTATCACTCCTCTAGAAACATAGGTTTAAAAGAACTCAAACACCACTGCTACCACTTAGCTAGAATATGTAATTATGCTGCTTCAATCTGAATGATAAACAGGGAGAGAGTTTTGGAGTTCTAGTTTTTCACCCTCTGTGAATTCACACACCTTCCTTGTTTTTTTCTTCTTCCCCTCTTTTTTATTTTTTCTCCATTTCGGCACAGTGTCAGTTGAAGGGATTGGCACACAAGTTACTAGCGAACACAGACCTGTAGCTATCACATAACAGAACCATATTAGAGTTTTATGACGATTTCATGCAATGGTGTCTGTGCTCTTTTATTCTAAAAGAGAACGACTTTCACAGGTAACACATTATAACACAATTTTCTGATTTTAAATGCAGTGAGTTACACAAAGAACATTAACAAGAATTGACCAGACTTAATAGCTGGAACTGCGCTAGGTCTGGCACTTGAGAATTCACAGTGATTAAAATAAAATTGGTTTGCCTAAGACAAAACATAAGATACCAAATATATATAAAATCTCTTTGCTTCTATTACCTTGTATTAGTATTCCAACAGCGATAAGCAAGCTCAGTAGTACCTCAGACAGCAAAGACTTCTGCACGTGGTTAACTTTATTCATTGCTTGCAGTGCAACGGATTCTTTTTTTTAATAATATATTCATGGTGTCAAATCAAGCAATTTTCAATGCATAAAGTCAACACAGGCTCAACTCTTTGATGGATTGAAGCTTGGATTCTGACAGGAAACCATTCTCTACCATCTCATTTTGTGTACCCAACTCCATACTGTGCCAGGTGGTATTGCTGTTAAAGAGAAACTTAAGGTATACTTGTATATTACTGAGGTGTTCTTCTGACATAGCAATTTGTTTGCTGGTAGTTTATAGTACCAGTTGATAACATAAGGGTAAAGCATTTGAACTTTTCTTTCCCCCACTCACTTCACTAATCCTAGTGGATCCACTAATACAGGTTTATGATCCCAAAGCCTGCTTTTAGAGAGAAAGGAGCACAGCTTTTAAACACCTCAGCGTTTCTCAACCCACCCACTGCCTCCCATTTCAGCACTGAGGCCCCGGCTGAAGCAGCTGCTCTCAGAGCCCTGCTGACCTGCTGGGCTCCCTGACCACACCGAACTGGGAGTTAAAGCAAGATACTCAGGACCCTTCCGGCCAGAGTCCCTGAGTGTAGTGAGCACCCACTCGTACCTGCCTCACCTTCTGCGCTACACCTGAGGGCACTTTGGTCCGTGCATCCACCTCCCAGACCTCCTGCTCCCTGGCCTTATCCAAACACATTGGACTTCGGCCTGAGCTTGAATGACGATTTCAGAGATTTCTCCTCATGCTCTTCCTCCTCGGTGTCACCACGAAAGGAGGGCGTGTTGTGGATGATCTGAGTCCTGAAGCGGATCTTATTAAGCCGAGGTTTCATCCGTCCGCTGCCAGAGGCTTTCCTGGTCATCTCCTTGCCTTTGCCTGGCACGGCTGCCCCATCGGTACCTTCAGCTTCCTCCCCGGTGCCGTGATGATGGTGGGAGAGCCGGTAGTTCATGAGATGAGATGGCAACACCTTGGAGAGCCTCCAGCGCCCGCTCCCATTGCCAGCATTCCCTTCCTCCTCCTCCTCCTCCTCCAGGGCCCCCACGAGGCTCCGCATGTCCCCCGAGGTGCCCTGGTGCAGGTAATGCGCAGCCTTGCGCCCGCTGTAGTCGCGGATGTCCACGTCGGCGTCGTAGGCTCCCACCAGGAGCTTCACGACCTCGGCGTGGCCGTGCATGGCGGCGATGTGCAGCGCCGTGTGCCCGCCGCTCGTGCGGGCGTTGATGTCCACGGGCAGCCCGTGCCGCTGGGCGAAGTTGACCAGCGTGGCCAGCAGCTCCTGCCGCCCGTGCTTGGCGGCCCAGTGCAGCACTGTGAAGCCGGTGATGAAGTCCCGTTTGCAGAGCAGCGCCGGCTCGCAGCTCAGCAGCCCCTCCAGGCTCTCCCACCGCCCGTCCGAGGCCGACAGCATCCAGGCGTGCTCCAGGGGGTCCAGTGCCACGGAACCGGTGGTACTCCCCTCCTCCTCGGCGGAGGACGAGGCCACCGAGGCGCTGTCCGAGTCGCGGCCGCGGCCCCCGCCGGGGAGGGCG
>WEIU01019311.1:190847-269751 GCA_013389925.1 Aegithalos caudatus
GGCGGCGGAGCCGCGGCCGCATCCCCTCCCCGCGCTCCTCCCCGCCGCGTGGCTCTCCCCTTCGGCGGCAGTTTTGGTCGCGTCTTTCCATCCCTGCTGTCCTCCCTCGTTCTCTGTCTCGCCAGGCGGGGGTATGGCCGCTTCCGATGCCGGTCGGCAGCCGGTAGGTCCCTTCTGCGGTGCGGGCAGCGGCTGGTGAGCAGCCCCTGCGCCAGGGGTGAGCACGTCGCGGCTGAGGGGACGGAGGGGTCCGGCAGCGCCGGCACCAGGAGGGGAAGGAGGGTGGCGGTCGGACCGTGCGAAGAGGTGGAAGTGCCGCCTGTACCTCGCTGCCCCGGGTCCGTGCCGCGCTCTGGTGAGGGTCGCGTCAGCGTGGGAGATGAAAACTCCTTCCTCACGCCGTCTAGTTTCTTGAGCTGCCAGGCTTTTAGAACACTTGTTAAAGGAACTTGTTTCAGATGTCACTCGTCTTAGCGTTCCCGTGGTGTATCGCGTGTTTCAAGTAATAAGTTTAATCTTACCTACTGAAGAATTACTTCTGTGTAGTGACAAAGCTGTCAGCTTTGTGCTCTGAAGACACTGAACGCATGCACAGGGCAGTGCTGGAGGGTTAGTTCCCATGGAGCGTGGTTCCTGTGCCTGTTGCTGGTAGTGGAACACTCGGGGCTCAGGAGCAGTCAGATGTGGGGTGCCCATGGGCACGTTAATGGGGGGATGCCCACCCTGGGGGCTGGGGCCGCGGCATCCGTCCCGGGGCCTCCGCAGAGCCGCCTGCGGCTGGTGGGACCCTCACCCCTGCATAACCACGCACTGATTACGGCTTTCTTCCAGTTTTGGAGGACAAATTTCAGTCACGCCTACAAACCCCGTAGCAAGCTACTTGCTTGCTTGTACTGCCAGTCTGGTTCTGCAGAGGCTTGTCTGGGACCTGGCTTTTGCTTTGGTACAGCATGGTGTGCAGTTTTAGTCAGAAATATGTGGCAAATTTAAAAGATAACTAATTTTTATTTCTTTCTGAAGGAATAATTTTAAAATGTCACACCGTCTCAGGCTATGTCTTTTATGCTGTTTTTAATGGGCAAGACAACTTCATATAAACCCAAATATTTGCATAAATAATAGAATCCTAGAATGGTTTGGGTTGGAAGGGATCTCAAAAAGATTGTCTGATTCCAATCCTCCTGCTCTGGGCAGGGACTGTTTTCACTAGACCATGTAGCTCAGAACCCCATCCAATGTAAAGAATCTGGAGAAATCCACCAATCTTTGTTATGCCACCAACCTTTGAAAATTGGGTTGAGGGAAGGAATGAGATGTGATTTAGGTGATATTTAGGTGATATCACTTAGGTGATCAACTAGGTGATATTTCTTTTGGAAGTAGTAAGAATGCAGGTATTGTGGTCAGTTTCGTGGACTTAATTTCTCTACATATTTGTTAGACAATAGCAGAGGGACAAACATCTCATGTCCTTGGAAGATGTCAGAAGGAAAAATGGGGGCTACTGCTTTTCTCTTAGGAGAATGCTTCAGTTACTGTCAGGTGGAATAGGTTTACACAGTGCTGCTGCTGTAAGGAAGGGAAGTGTTGTTCTGAATGAGGGCTCGCTGCTTGCTAGGCAGCAATTTGCACACTGCAAGCTACTTCTATTTCTTTATTCTGGTTTGTGCAAAGTAGGGTGCTAGGTGATAACCCATAAAATGCTAGCTGCCCAATCATCAAAACTACATTTATACATTTTAGCAAACAAGGAAATCAAGGCTCATTGGCTACTGGTTGCATAATTTTCTTAATTAGTGTTCTACTTTATGTTGGTTAGGGATTCTCTTGTTTGTCATGCTAATTAGTCCACATTTGCAGTCTCTCTCTTCTTTTGAGTTGGTGGTTTTCTTAAGTTGGTGGTCCATGACTCCGTGGTTACAATCTCGTCCTGCCAAAATTGCCTTGGATTTGTGTCAGTGGGAGTTGATTTCAGCATAGTTGCTAAGTTGGCTTTGTTAGTTTCTTCCTTATATTGGGAGTTCTGCCAAATGTCCTTGTGGGCCCTAAATTTTCCATTCCTTGTGTCCACTATCATTAGCACATCCTTCTCCCCAAGCTTTGTTAACCTCCTCCGGGTCAGAGATCATGGACACATGTCAAGCCCTAAACCTTAGCAAGGCAATTCTACTGACAAACTAATTTATCTTTCTCACACCTGGATATCAGAAGGAAACAAATTGATTTTTTTTGTTGTTGTTGGAGAGTTACAAATGGCAGCGCAGAGGTTTTGAGGGTAGCCCAGCGTGGTTGGGATTTAGGCTGGTGACATGAAGGTGAAAGGCCTCCCTTGCAGTCATGCCTCTTGTACTGGCTTTTGGTGTGGAGGCTGAATGGTTTGTGTTAGAAGAACTGTCTTATCCTAGTGGCAATAGAGGTGCTTTGAGTGTAAGACTGAGTAGCTGGAGTTCTTAGATGTGCAGCCACTCTGTCTCAGATACACTTGTCTTTCAATGGACAGGAAACTGACAGTTCTCAGTGTTTCTCAGCACTTTCTAATAATAATTTTCTTCTGGTAGAATGCCTTGAAAAATTTTGTTTTCTGACATGCTTTGAACATACTTTTTTAATAGCCCAAAAATGTCATATTTTCTCATTAAATTGTTCACTTTGCATATGCATTTTCCCTCATATTAGTCTAAAATTGAATTATCTAATTACAGGAGTCTAAGATGAGAGTTGAATTTAGTTCAATGTAGTGTGTAAGCCCATACAAGGAAATCCTGTGCAAATAAAGAGTAGAATGAGGATATGCTGTAAGGAATATCCATATCCTTCTAGCTATAAGAATTCTGAGACTTGCTATGCATACCTATTAGAAATGGTGTCACTTAAATGGGCTTTGAAGTGTTAAATTTAAATATTTCCTACTGTTGAGCATGTGCATGCTCACAGGAAACAATAATGGTTTCCAATTCCATGTGGATTGGAAATAAAAGAGAAAGAATAGCATCGACCTGTCACTGATTCCACTTCTGATATGTTTGTGTAAAAATACAGTTCATTTGTACGAATCAAGATATTTACTTTTAGCCTTATGCATTTTTGTATGCTAACTGCCTTGATGTTATGGTTCTAGATTGTTAGCTGATGTTTGAAAAGGAATGTGCACCTTTAGATATTTCTAATGAAATAGATATAATGCTATCTCAGAGTTTTGGTGCATGAAATGAGTGTAGATAATGTTTTAATTTACATAAATAGCAATTTCAGTTCCAGCTCCTCAGAATGAGTTCCGTTTGATAATGTTCACCTTCATCTGATTATGTTATTTTGAATCCTGATGCTTAGTTTGTTTTTAGTACTTTTTCCTAATTTCTAAGAGCAAACCAATTGTGATCTATTTTCACTTTGTTTCATTCACATTTCATAAGATTGTTTGGTTTGTTTTGGGTTTGTTTTTTTTTTTTTTTTTTTTTTTTTTTTTTTTTTTTTTTTTTTTTTTTTTTTTTTTTTTTTTTTTTTTTTTTTTTTTTTTTTTTTTTTNGGACTTTTTTTGTAAACCTGCAAATCTTCCTCTAAAGTAAATTTAATTTTTTTTCTCAAATCGTGGAATAAAACTGATTTGACAAGTCTGGGTTTTTTTCAGACTTTGGCTTTTCTTCATTGTGTGTGAAATCATAAGGAACAAGTTGTAGCTTTCTAGTAGATTTAATTTATTGCTATTGTTAACTGATATTTTAAAATTATTTTTCTGTAGCAAAATGTTGGCTGTCGAACTTTGCCCTTGTCTGCTCATGTTGGGTTTGATAGCTTACCTGACCAACTGCTTAGGAAATCCATCAAGCATGGCTTCTGCTTCAACATTCTTTGCATTGGTGAGTAGTATCTGGGTGCTTTAAGGCATAAATGGGATACCCATCTTAGGAAGCGACTGAAATTTAAATCCAGTTGTGGTGTTAAACAGTTTCTTTAATGTTAAACATGGACTATAATTCCATCCCTTCTCCCAGCTTTATTGGGGTTTGTATGCAGCATTTTCATAAACAATGTGAAGACCAAAAAATGTTGAAAATGGATGCCAGTTATTCATTTATCAGCAGCCTTTTGGGTTTTTTTTGAGTAAACTGGGCTTACACTTGTAACAAAGAGTTTCAGATTAAAAAAATCTCTAAAATTCCAAGGTGGTATTACTGAAGTGTTTCTATACTTACCAAATGTTTTCCTGTAATATTTTATATTTATTCTTAAAAACCCTTTGTTGAATCTGGTTTCACAGATAACTACTTAACTTTCTAAAATCTGTAGGAAGTTACTTCACACTTTTAAAAAAACCAAAGTGTCAAGCCACTGTTCTGTTCATTACTCATCAGCTGGTAATTTACCGTTATATGTAGGATGAAAAAAATAATGAAAATATATTTAGTGTTCACTAAAAGAATGCACAAATACATTTTGCTCAGAGCAATCAGTTGAGAAGTCTTTGTATACACTTTCTGTGATTATTATGTGTTTATTTGATGTGCAAAATGTCTTCTCCAATCCTTCTGTTTTACTCTAGGGGAAACTGGAATTGGGAAATCAGCCTTGGTGAGCAGTTTGTTTAACACTGATTTTGAGGACTCTCCATCAACACATTTCCTGTCAAGTGTGCGACTTAGAGCCCAGACTTGTGAAGTCCAGGAAAGTAATGTTCTTTTGAAGCTGACTGTTGTAAAAACAGTGGGATTTGGTGACCAGGTGAACAAAGCAGATACGTAAGTACCCTCTTGTCACTACGTTATGCTGAAGTTCTGGTCTTAATTGCAAGTTGATTTTTCTTTGGGCTTTGTAGTAAGTGGTTGTCTTACACGTGTTCCAAATGGATGGTTAAGTATTTTCCGTGTGTGCCGAAGGAAACGCACTGTCCTTCTCATGTAAGAAATTATTTTATAACTCAGATGAACTCTGCCCCTTTATTTATGCTATAATCTTTTATAAATGATGTGTGTACATGCAGTAGTTTCTTTTGGGGTGCAGAAAAGCAGGGAGGGTTTTCAAACAGCCAAGCAGCTTATAAAGTGTTGTAGATTATATGGATTAGATCTACAGTGTTTTTAACAATCTGATTATAACTTGTTGAAGACCTTAAACTGTTCCCCTTGGAATAAACATCATGTGGATTACCGAAGGCCTTTGTTTTTTGTGTCAGACAGCTTAGTCAGAAGATGTAGAGGCAGCACACTGGTGTCTTTCAGAACTTTTTTTGAGTCTCTGCTTTTGTGAATTTTTTACAGGACTGAACTGTCTCAGCAGATTTTGTTTCTTTCAGCTTAATTGTAAAGAATTTATGTTATGTGAGTACCTAAATGGTGGTACTCATAACAAAAGGTTAGAGGGTCACATTAAGATTATCATGGCAGCTGTGGCTTATGATATGACAGGATAATAGCTACTGCTGGTGAACTGGATGAAGGAGATGCAAGTAGATACTAGTATAGCTGTTAGAGGTTTTGATGTGTGGTATAGGAGGTGCCTTTTTGTTCTTTTGATTTTGTGTGTAACACCTGCTTCTGGATTTCAATAGCATTCGATCTGGTTTGTAAACTTGGTGGAGCAGAAGAAATTTAAGGCTGCGCTGCTTCTACATCTAGCAGAACTTTTTGAAAGCGCATGAGAATCTGGTTTTAAGTAGGATAAAGTATACTTAAACTGTACTTACTGTAAATCAGATTTTTATTCTCTAACATCTCTCATTTTAGTTTTTGTCTATTGTTTAAGAGCTCTTATGTTCAATACTTCAGAAGATAAAGTTCATTCTGTTTCTTGGTACTATTAGTTGCATATTCTGTCTTCTGTATTGTACTTAAGAGATTGTTTATCTTCTTTATATTTAAGAGTTCTGCATTTGCACAACTTAATTGCAAAAATTTAAAAAATCACTTGGGAATTTTGGTTAAATCATAATTAACTATTTAGCTTTTTTTCACCAATGGTAGCTAGGAAATATTTTGTTTGTATTATATGCACAATTCTTTTTAAAGTAGCTTTTCTGAAATTAGGATTGGTCTGTACACATAATTTTCTGCCCTTGAGCAGCCTTTTGACATGTAAAGCAAATATCCACAGAACAATACAAGAGAATTCCCTTAGTCTGTCTCTGCTTAGGAGTAGCTAATATCTGGTTGTTAAATTTTATTTCCTACAGCTATCAGCCAATAGTGGATTATATAGATGCACAATTTGAAGCCTATCTCGAGGAGGAACTGAAAGTTATACGTTCTTTATTTAGCTACCATGATACTCGCATCCATGTCTGCCTCTATTTCATTTCACCTACAGGCCGTTCTCTAAAAACCATAGATTTGTTAACTATGAGAAGCCTAGACAGTAAGGTAAGACTTGGAAACAGTTCCAAGAATTCGTCTTACTTTCTAAAGCGTCTTGTAGCTTTTAGGTCCACTACCATCTTTCAGTTCTATATCAATGGATTTGGTTTTATAATGTTTTTTTGGTACTGATATACGTTAAGTTCAGAATAAATGGGCTCTATAAGGAGCTTGCATTTCATCACTTGTTTATTTACAGATCAAAAGGAGAGAGACATTCAGCAAGAACATAGAAAAAAGAAGCACAACAACGTTTAAAAAAACTATTGAATAAAGTAGAACCACACCAACTTTACTTTTATTAAACTGTAAACATCGTAATGAGATTGGATAGGGTGCCTTCCATAACTGCTGTAGTATTTCTAATTAAGCTTGTTTCTAGTTTCGGGACTGCTGGAAAATTGGCATATAAAAAGCTCTGCAGCACTGTGAAGATCTCCATTATAGATAACTGAAGAGTCATGAACAGAGCACCCTGCCAACGTGGCTTTTCCTGTGATAGGCTGCAGTAGTGTTTTAACATCTTGATTTGTTTAGAAAGCTTTAAAACAGCAGTTTCTGGTGAAATTACTTGCGTTTTCTAAATCCTTAACTTTCTTCCTGTAATGGGGCTGTGTGAAGCTAAATGTTTTACCTATTTTTAGAAGCCTTATATTATTTGGATTTAATCTGTTGAAGTGTTGAAAAATTTGAAAGCTTAGATGGATTTGCTGTGCCCTTCACATTTTCCTTTTGGCTTTACTAGAGCCCCTCCTGATAAATTTTCTTTCTGCACTTTCTTGTTTGTGAAAAGTTTTTCCAAGATAACAAGGATTAAATCAGCTGTTTGGTCCACATTTGTGGTTGATAAGCACATTTGGGACTTTTGTTCCTTTGTTTGTGGATGTATTTTGCATTCTCAACTTCTCAATAGCAGAGAAGGGAAGTTATGGTGGTACAAAGGTAGGGGAGAGCAGGGTTATTTCTGTGTGCTGTGTTGTTGGTTTCTAGGTTGTGCCCTCTCTTTACTGAACTTCCTTTAAAACTGTGTTTCTGTCAAAAGAAAAGGATATAGATTTTCAATTCCCAGCATCCTAAGAAAATACTTCCACCAGGATAAACCAAAAGTAATTCTGCTTTGGGGAATTTTGGCTTCTAGCCACCTACTGCAAATATTTTTAGTTCTGCTTTGGCACAGAGGGAGCATGAACCACATGTAACTCTGTTGTTTTATCCCTTTGCAATGGATTCTTTCTGATCCTACTACAAAAATATCCATGTACGCACAGAAAGAGTCATGAGAGTTTAACAGTAGTTTTGTTTCCATCTCGCTGTGGAGCGTGTTTGTGGTGCTTTTATAGTACTGCATTCTCCTAGTGGCAATTAAGAACTCGGAATTTCCCAGGATGTGGTATTTCCTGGGTACATTCACTGAGTACAGGATTCCATAAAGAGAAGATGGTACGCCATATACACCAATCAAATGTGTAAATTCATGTTAAAAGCTGTCTTGAGTTTCTTCCTAAATCCACTACAGTGTACACTGTGTGCTTTTGTTACGGTCTGTTGCTACAAAACAATAGCAGATTACACAGCTCAGAGGTAGAGAGGGTTCTTGGAATAGATTAAGTTCATCCTGTACTATGCAGTCCTTGAAGAAAAAAACAGAGTATCCATGGTCAGTTTGTTTTTCTTTTTTATGAATTGGATGGCTAGCTAAGAATTTGGACTCTAGCACTTAGACATTGGAAAATTGTATAGTTTTGCTTAGGATGGCATCACTACAGACCAGTCAGGTTTCATTCACAGACAAAGGGAATATTTTCCTATGCTCTTTCTTGCTGGAAATAGTGATTATTCAGTTAAGAGCTTTGCAATTCTAATTCATTCTCTCAGAATTGTATGCACATTATAGTTGTCAGTAAAGTATCATAGTTAGTTTGGGTTTTTTCCCTTCAGAAAGATTCTTCAGAAATTTTTATATTGATTCACTGAGATCAACCTGTTCTTGCAACCAGCAATTATTTCAAATATGTGTATTTCTTTTCCTTCTTTGTTGCTTATCTAAAGCCAGAGTAAATTTTATGCTTTTCAATTTTTATACAATTGTGGTGATTTAATATCAATGTTGATAGCTGTAATCACAGTTTCTGATGATTTAGCTTTTTACTGTTCTCCTTGGTAGACTTCCTCTGCTATTTGTTTTCTAAGAAATTCTCTCCTAATAAGTGAGTGCTTGAAAAACATTCACGTTGAAAAGACAACTTCAAAATGTTGAAAAAGAGTGGAGGTTAATTTAATTCCGAGGACTCTATGTGTTCCATCCATTTTTAGAGAAAACCTAAGTTGATGTCCCTCAGCTAATTTAATTATAGGTGTGAATTACTCCTAGCTGTAACAGATTGTTTATACAATTCTAAATTAGTTCAGTTATTAAAAGAATATAGTCCATCATTTTACTTGATTTTAGATATTTTACCCCATATATGCTTAAATCACGTATGCTCCACAATCGAGGACTATCATCAGGTAATTTTGGAAGCCAAACTTCAGAGCTGGCTTGCTTCTTTTTCTTGGGGACATTTTGCTTAAGGCAGAAGTCTTATTTGAAAAATATCCATTTTGAATCTGTTCTTGACATTTGGGCATTTCCATTCAGACAGAATATTCAGAAGAATAGAAAGTATGCATTTTTTTTCCATTTTTTCTTTTTCTGTCCTTCCTTTTTGCATCTGTGATCAAGGAACTGTGTAAAACTTCATCTTCTGAAATCTTCAAGAGTTATTTATGTTGTTCTTTCAAAATATTTGGATATTGGCATTCATTATTTCCATTTAGTTCTGAAAAATACGTATATTTTGGGAGTGGTGATAGTATTTGTAAGAAAAAATTGGCATCTAATGCCTTCCAAATTACTGCTGTGACTATTTTAGGAAATAGGGCGGTTTAATAGAACTGAATTCAGTGTTCGGAATAATTAGTGTAAAGTCTGGTAAGCAAGAAGTTTTAGCTTCTTTTCATTCCTCTTCTCATGTCAAATTCTAGAGAAACTGTGCTGCAGTGGTGGTGTGATGATGTAGCTGGAAGGAGCCCTAGAAAGAGGCTCAGGGGTAGGCAAGGTTTGGTAGCCAGCTTCCTTTTCTTTGTGTATTGTGTATTTAGACTGTCATTTAACACCTGAGCCATGTCCCCTGCTGCTATAAACTAAGCAATCTTTTTTTTTTTAACAGAGATATAAATACTTAATGGCATTTCGTTAATAAGTAGGCACTGCTTTCTTTGACTACTTCCCTGTATGAAACCTCTGTCTTTGTTCCTAGAATCAATTACTTTTAAGAGAGTATATTAAGTAATTGGTTGCTAGTTAGTTAAATGATGCCCATGAGGATATTTTTCATTGTTTGTGAAAATTTGATATCTCTGGATGGAAAGGTTTGGACTGCAGAGGAAGTTTTAAACAGCTATTTAGAAAACAATTCTATCTACAAAAGCTGGCACCTCAAAATTGAAGTCTCACACATTTCATATAATTTATGTCATTCATAGGTGAACATTATACCAGTTATAGGCAAAGCAGACAGCATTTCTAAAACTGAGCTACAAGAGTTCAAGAAGAAAATAATGAGTGAATTAGTTAGTAATGGCATCCGGATATACCAGTTTCCTACTGATGATGAAACCGTTTCTGAGATTAATACCATCACAAATGTAAGTAAATGACAAAAATATTGATATTTCAGTTTCTCTAATGCTGATTGATGTCACTCCTTTCACCATTGTCTTTAGACTTGTAAGTTTGCATGCCACAAATTTGTTTATTCTTCTCCTTAAAAAGTTCTTATGTGTTGGGTTTTTTTTTTCCTACTTGCAAATCTTCCTCCCCCTCTGCTGTTGATACCTATAAACAGAAAAAAGATTCTCATGCATACATTTTTTTTAATAACTAGTTAATTAATACAGAATTACTACATAGATGGACAGATTGCCTTTGCTCTTTTCTTCAACAGATACAATTTTATATCTGGTAGAGAAGATATTTAGGTGCCTCATGTCTACAACTTTCTACAATAACATGTCTTCCACCTGCTTTTTTTCTTTTATTTACGATTTTCTTTTGAAATTAGGACAGATTTTCTCTGGGGATGAAAAAGTCAGATGTAACTAGGCTTATTTTCAGTTGTCCTTTCCGATTGTCCCAGGGGTAGCTGCCAGCTTTCAGCTAAGGCTGTGAGGCTAGATGGCTTTGCCTTGAGTGCTCTGTATTTGCTGCTCTTGTGCATGTCTTTGTAGGTGCACATGAACATGTTTGTATGTACTGGGTTTTGAAAATAGGGAACAAGAACCAGGATGCCAGAGCCCATGGCTCTCTCAACCTCTTGTTACTTGGCCAGGGAGTAAGAATGTGCAGCTGTTGATCAGTAACAGGTCCTTTTCCTGTGGGGAAACGTGGTAGTTTGTTACCATGTCCATGCACTGCTAATGGTTTATTTTCCAGGTAATGGTGTTTGTTTATTTGGTCAGCTATTGGGGGTCAGCACACAGGCAGTCGGTGCCCAGCCTATCTTTGTACCAAGCCCACAGCAGTAACCACACCACAGGTTCCAATGTGTGATTGTCATGTGAGTTTTACTGGGATATGAGCTCTGATTGAATGTGAGTTGTATGTTCTAGAGCAGTTTTCTGTTTGGGGCTGACATTTCCTAGTGCAGCTCAGGATATAGTTGGCTGCCTTTGCCCTTGGGACAGACCTGTTGAATCAGGGATGACCTGCTATTCACCAGGTCATTGCCCCCATGTCTTACTCTGCAAAGTGCTTTTCCAGAGAGTTGGCATTTGCTGGGGCATGGGCTTATTTCTCTGACATGCAGGACTTAGCATTGCTCTCATTTCTATTTGGTGAGGTGCCTGTTGGCCCATTTCTCCAGCCTGTTGAGGTTCCCCTGGCTTGTCAACACACCCATCTGGATCAACTGCTCCTTCTGCTTCTATTGTAGTTTGAGTTTTTTATCAGTAGGTACTGCTTAGCTACTTTCTGGTTTTGAACTGCCTGTTGGTAATTCCTGAAATAGTGTTTTCCTCCCTAATTTATTTCTGAAGTGTTTTTATGTTTTAACATAAAAATGCTGACAGATAAGACTTTATTGGTATGACTCCTACAGGGTTATTTGCCATTTGCTGTGGTAGGAAGTATGGAGAAGGTGAAAGTTGGAAACAAAATGGTGAGAGCTCGTCAATACCCTTGGGGTATCGTAAAAGGTAAAGGAATTATTAGAAGTATTTTTACGAGATTTTTGCAGTTGTTGAAGTATAAAATTTACCAATACAAGGGGTTGTTTCACTGATGCCAGGCTGACTGCATTTTGGACCAACCGTATAAGGAATTTAGCAATTAATACTTGAGGCATGCACTGATTTTTAGTTTCATCCACACTGATACATCCTTGGGATCAAGGTATGAGATGGTGTATGTAGTATTTGGGTAGGTTAGGATAGTGGCAGTACCTCTAGCACTACCAAATTTCAAACATTTGTGATTGTCAGTAAAGAGGGTTACAAAAGAGAGAAAGGTGTTGTTCAGCTCAAACAGCAAATCAGGACAGGTTGAAATACGTTCACCAAGACTTGCAGGTCTTCTGTAGTTCAGTGTGTATATTAAAAATTATAAGGAAGTATAAGAGGTGTAATAAACAACCAGATACTTCACTAAATATACTTCTAGGAAAAGGTAAATAATGCTGTTTAAAATGTATTTTGATTATTTTGTTACTTCTGCATAATAATAAAATCTTCTTTTTACTGATTAGTGGAAAATGAGAGCCACTGTGACACTATAAAGCTTCGCAGGATGCTTTGCACAAACATGGAAGACTTAAAAGAGAAGACTCGTGCGTATTATGAGTCGTACAGACGCTGCAGGCTGGAAAAGTTGGGTTGCAGAGACATTGGCCCTGAGAACAAACCAGTCAGGTAAAGATCTTAATGTGCACTCATTTCCAGCATCCATTCACTTCACATCAACCCAGTGCAGAGCAGCATTCATACATAAAATAAATTTTCTAAGAAGGAAAGAATTTTTTTTAATTGAAGTATGTAGCTGTTCATTCAGTTATCATCATGGAGAAGTATATGGGTTTAAATGAGCATTCTTTTTAAAAACATGAAAGCCAGTTGTGTTTCTGAAATCCTTCTCTTTTATAATAAACCTGAGGATTTTAATTTTTCTCAGGAAGCATGTCAGTTTTCTTTAGGTACCTGGCTTTATGAACATTTAAATTATTTTCATTATATATTAGTATTATATTTTACTTTCTCTCTTAAGAATGTCTGATTATGAATAATGGTTTGGTTGGACTCCAGGTTCAGAAGGAACTGAAGCAAAAACTTCTACAAAATAAGTGGTTACACTGTTGACTTCTCACATTATCTGCCATAATAACAAACGTCTTAGCATTTTCAGGTCAGGAAATCTCTTGCTGTTCTGTAGGGAGTTAAAAGAGGATTCCAAAGGAAAATTAAGCAGAAGGTTATAGACACTCAGTTGTTTCATGAAGAAAAGCTACTTTCTGCAGGAAGCATTTACAATTTCTATATCCATTTTCTTTAGTCTTTTATTTCCTGTTCTCTCATCTCCCTCTTTCAGTTTCCTTTGTTTTTTCTGTATGCACAGGACTGTACTTTTAACTGGTCAGAATCCTGCTGGGGAAGAGCTGATGCTTTGTGAATTGCTGAAGCCTTCATGGTTTAGTGAAGCACCGTTACTGTGTAGTCATGGTGGGAAATAAATACTGACTTAAACCAGGCATGAAAATAGAATAAGACTTTGCATTAAAAAGTGTTTCTCATTGTTTGAACCGAGGCACATTTTCAGATTGGTTAATTTAGATGATCTTGAGCTGACCTTGAATCAGTGGTCTCTTGACGTTTCTCTTCACTTAATAAGATTGTAGTACATCCTTTTCATGAAAGGAGAACCAAAAGTGAAAGAGGTTTAAAGCCAACTGAAATTAACCATAGAACTTTCATTTGGTTTAGGTTCAAGTTTAGGAACCTGTGTTAACAGCAGATATCTTGTTATCCTTGTCTAGGGAAAACTTTTTTTTAGAGATTTATTCATGGCAATATTGACTCCAGTACATTTGGCTCTTCTGAAGCTGGATTTCATAGTATACAGCCATCTCAGGATAAGAGTTAAATTATAAAAACCATCATCCATACAAGTGTTTCCTTCTACAAACAAAGGAATTATCTTTGTAAAACCCCATACACAGCTTGTGTTTTCTTAACAGCCTGCAATGGCAGGTCACATCAGAATGTCCCAGTATTTTACACTTCAGAGCTCATTTAGAAGTAGTCTGCTTCTTGGATATACAGAAGAGCTGAGTTCTCTCTGGTGTGTAGATTTTACGTATGGCCCACTAGATGTCAGTTTTATTGAGAGAGTTTTGGCAAGAAAGTACACTTAGTAATTAGTTTAGGTAAATCAGATCTACTGAAAATGTCATTGTTTTGGAAGGATGGGAATAGATGTTCCATAAGAATCTAGAAAAATGAACTTTTTCCCAGATTTACTTCAATAGGAGGAGAAAAGTAAGACTAGGATGGATGTGGTTGTCTCTCAGTAATGTGGCATAGTGAATGATGCTGAGGTCTGAAAGAGAAGGTGCTTGGTGATTTAGGAGAGACATTTTATGATAGCATAAAAAAGGAAGATAATTTAGAGGATGTGTATGCAGTGTAATTAGCAGGCTAGCGCAGTCTTACCCGTAAGGTGTTTTTTCAGATTACTGTGGAAACAACAAAAAGTGTCACCCTCAGCAATGTGGTAGAAAATGTCTTTTTACATGAAGAAAGATCAGTGCTTCCCAGTTTGCTTGTACATTTAAATAACTTTTAGAATGGGGACTATCCAGTTGTTTTAGGGTTATTAAGTTGTCATTCTCTTTGTCCTTAAAAATGTTTACAGTACATACATATGGATTCTAAGAGCTGTAGTTTTAAAGTATCGTTAATATTGCGTGGCAGTATATGCCTGAAGATTAAATTTTCATCCTAGTTGTGTAAATAATGATCAAAATGCATGTTGAGAATTCACATTTTGTGCCTATGATGTAGCTATCTACATAGTAAATTTGATAATAATGTAAATTTAGAAAACCTTTGCTAGACTTGAGTAATTGGCTGTTTGTAGCATTTGAGCACTGACACTTTAGTAGCAAATGTGCCCTAACTTTTGGCATATTGGGAAGAAGCTGCCTGCAAAGTTCCTGTACTATTTCAGATTTAGAAGTAGGACAGTAGTTTGCTCATCCAAAATTGTATGCTACTGCAAAGCAAAACCAGTAATTCTTGGATGTCCAGCTACCTTGAGATAGGTTGTGGGCAGACATCTGTAAAGGCTTTCACTCTTACATGTGAAAAATAGCTTGGCAAGTTTTACTTTTCTATGGGAGATGTGGAAAGAGATGGTTTCAGCACGCAACACCAAAATATATTTGCACCTTTATTACTAGGTGTGAGAAGGGAAAAATAAAGGTAGTCTGAAGTGACTTTTAAAACATCTATTTCCTAATCCTGTATTTTTGGTGAAGCTATTTCATAACAACTTTTAAAATGTTAGTTTGTGATTCCATTCTAAGAAGTAATGAAGTCAATGGATAGCAGAGTATTTAGGGTGTGGTTTATGCATTTTATGCAGTATCTGTTGGATATAAAAATCAGGAAGTGAGTTTTTTATAATTCTTTAATTTTTGCTACTTAAAATTGGCATTTACATTTCTTTGTTGTTGAAAAGTAAAGATAAGCTTTTGTGTGTGTGTGTAGATGGTCTGGCCCTGCCTTTTCAATGGTCCAATTACGTCCATTAAGAACATGAATTCCTAGTTTCAGGTCATTCTCAGCAAGAGATAATTGCTGAGATGCTTCGAATGGTAAAATTTAGAACAGTTGAAAACAGAAATCTAGACATGAGGAGTGCTTCCAGGAAAACAAACTTCTTAATACACACACATATACTTAGTTAGCCTAGGTGTTTGCAAGGGAGGAGAGGATTGCTAGTGTTTTGAAGCTGGACATTTTGTCAAGTCCATTTTTCAATTTAAGTTGTTGCCTATGGGCACATTTCTTTTTACCAAAGAAGTAAACTGGTAGATCAGGGTCTGTTGAAAAAAGCTGAGGATTGATATTCAGGCTGTATGCTTGCATGTTTAGATTTGCTGATGTTAATAATTCTCTTGGTTAGTTGTTTCTCTGTCATCATAATTACAGTTTGTTCTCCATTGTAATTACAATTAAACGTAGTTGTAACAGAAGCATCTCGTTTTCTCAGTATGTGGGGAGTCATTCCATGCTTTTTTCCTCCCCAAAACTGGGATATTCAGACCTTGAAGTTCGTAAACTTGTTTATTTTTCACCTGGCAGGGTGATATTCCATATCTTTTCTTCAACTAAAACTAAACCGTATTAACCCATAACACACAGTAAATTTAAAAAATACACTTTTATTTCTCCTTTCTATGTGTAATATGGTTACTTACTGAGTTGAGTGGCTTCAAAGTTCATCCCTTACTAATTACAGCACAAAATGGCTTTTACCTGATAAAGTAACCTAATCTGGGTCTAAAGATATCCACACAAAGAAATGAAGATGTAATTGCAGCATGTTAACTTTGTCTAGCATTTGCTCTAGCAGCTTTATCGTTCCCAAAGGCAGCATTTTATCTATTTATTCTGCACTGTGTGCAGAAGCGTATATACTGGGAGATTGCTAACATTATTGTCTAAACTTAGAGATAGTGGAAATTAATACATCTGTGTGAAAACCATGCCCCTGTTTCACGTGGATTTAGGGATTTAGAATTTCAGGGTGACCTAACTTACTTCACAGCTGATAAAAGCCCCCAAAACAAAACCAAACACAAAAGGGAAATTGTTCTGAATTTATTTTGTTGCCATGTAGTGCTTGGATAAGATTGAATAGGAGGAGTGATCTGACCTTATCTTACGAACATTGTCTGCATGTGCAATTTCAAGATGTTTCTTTGCTCTTTAGATGATGTTTTGATACAAATAAGAAACTTCAGGACTGAGAGACTCCCCAGTCACCCTAAATTAAAAGATAGAAGAGAGCTGTTTAAGTTTAGTATTGCTCTAAATATTTAACTCTTTAGATTTTTGTTTATATAAGTTTTTCCGTTTATAAATGGCTTAAATAGAAACAGTAAAAGATAGGACAAAAACATAGGTGTGTATGTATATCAGAAGTATAAATCAAAATTAAATACTTAATATACATATCTCCTTACTTTATATGNGTTTATAGTAAATGTTTTGATGGAAGAACTTGTGTCATTAAGCAGGTTTGCTTTTCAAAGGAACTTTGGTGTATGAGGTACATCTGTGTCCAAGCTCCATTCATATTTCTTGAAAAGTACAACATTTCCAGCCAACATTGCCTGGCAGTGGTATTATAGAATCTGAAAATGTCAAACCTCTAGTACTTTATTCATATGAATAAATTACTAGCATCTTTTAATTTGCCATGGTATGTTTGGACTTGAAAGAAGTATCTCAATTTCAAGTATCTGTTGTTTGGAGGAAAAAAAATTATCTTGTGTACTGAAATGAGAAGGGAGGGATAGATTTAAAAGTAACTAAATGTTTGATTTACTTGCTGACTTGTTTTTTTGCCAGAGATTTGCTCAATGATCTGAACTAATTTACTCCTCCTATATAGATTCAAATATAAGTATAGTATATATGCAGTTTATTTGTTTCTGGAAAAGTGGGTTCAGGAAAAAAAAAGAGTCTTGAGGTTTTGGCTGTTGCATGTTGGAAGGTGGTAACCTTGTGTTTTGGATGTTGGAGTACTTAGGAAATTGAATTCATTCTATATCAATGTAATTCTTCCATATTTAAATTTTGACATTACAAAAGAGTTTTGAAGATCCTGTTTTTTTTTTTTTTCATTTTCATATAGCAACAGTCAGTTTTTTGTTACATTAATGCTCCAGCTTAATTGCTTTTGTATGGTCCTACTTGAAGACTGAGGTTTCACAATGCAGAAATTTTGGGAGATTCTTCTGGCAATTTCAGTGTCTCAGTAGTAAGCAACTTGAAGAAGCTTATGCATGTTGGAGTCAGAAAGGTATAAATCAAGTCTTTAGAACATGAGATGCCAAAAATGTTGTATTTACTTTGAAATGTAAATTGCCCAGGAGCTGTTAGCATAAGTAATTTTACTCGGGGTTATTTACATAAATAAAAAAATAGAAAGATAGGATGATTGCTTTTGTTTAGGTTTCTTTATGAATTTTTATGTGAGAACCTGTAGAAATTAATATTTCGAATGAGTATTAATTGTTTNACTGAGATGAAAAGCGTAAAGAACAGCCCCAGAAAAAAGCTAGAATATTATCCACAGTTTGATCTGTTCCTAAGCCCAGTGTCATAGAAAACAATGCTTTTGAGTTTTCAATAACCATTAACACAGCTGCGGTCTACCAGTTCTGCTCTCTGGAATCATGTGACTTAGAGAAGTTTATAGTAAATGTTTTGATGGAAGAACTTGTGTCATTAAGCAGGTTTGCNGCTTGTTGGTTTTCCACACTGAATAAAGCAGCATGTAGGAGAATTGCTTACATTTTTGAACTTCAGTCTGCAGGAAGTCATTGAGGCAAAGAGGGTCGAGTTCTGCCTTGAAATGGAAAGAAAAGAAGAGGAGATTAAGCAACGATTTTTGCAGAGAATGAACGAGAAAGCAACAATGTTGGAAGAGGCAGAGCAACAGGCAAGCGTGCCTGTCTGTCTTGTGTTTGTTTTCTTAAATTTTGAACAGCTAAGTTCTTAACAAAATCACTGGTTGATATTTATAATTTCCTAATATTTTGAGGACAGTAATGCTTTAAACCAAAAGCAGTTTGATTACACAGGTTGATTGGATTAGGAGATTGATTAGACACCAGCAAACAAGAGACTATGTCTTATGAGGAGCAGCTGAGGGAGCTGGAGTTGTTTAGCCTGAAGTAAAGAAGGCTCAGGGAGACGCTATTGCCCTCTACAACTGCCTGAAAGGAGAAGTGTAGTGGGTTTGGGGTTTGTCTTTTCTCCCAAGTGCTAAGTGATAACATGAGAGGAAATGGACTTAAAGTTGTGTCTTGGGAGGCTTAGACTGGATATTAGGAGAAAGGTCTTCACTGAAAGGGTTGTTAAGCAGTGGAGAGCAGGCTGCTGAGGAAAGTGGTGAGTCACCATGCCTGGAGGTATTTCAAAGATGTGTAGATGTGGCACTTGGGGACATGGTTTAGCAGTGTACTTGGTGGTGCTGGGTTTGTGCTTGGACTTGATGATCTTAAAGGTCTTACCCAGCATACATGATTCTGTGATTCTGTAAATGGCACTCTTATTATGGGAAGGCAGGAGCTTATGGTCTAAAGGCTTTGGTGGATAGCTGGTAGAAATCTATAGAGTAGGAGTTGATACGGTGAAGTAAGAGAGTGATGAATGTAATGGTTGTGTTTCATTGTCTTCCCTAGCAGTGTGGTGAGAAACATTGGTATGCCATAACAACGCAGTAGGTGCTTTTCAGGCATAGGTTGCTTTTCAAAAAACAAGATTTTAAGAAAAAATATTTTCAGAGGCTTTTCAGAGTGGGCCGTGTGTTTGCCTGACTTCCAGATTCAGTTATTAAGTCTAAGATCATCCCTCATACTGAAAGGTTTGAAAGTGTGTATGTGTGGTATTCTGTTGGTTTGTTTCAGTTCTGGTTTCAAAATCTCATGTCTTCCCAGCTGCCTTAAGATTATTTGAAGATGTGAAATATTTTTTGGCTCTGTTTTTGAAGATTTAGTCCTGTCAAGCTGGACTAGCAAGATAGGAGCTTCTCATTTACTTTCTGCCAGACTCTTATTGTGGTCATGCATATTTATATTCAAACACTGGTTTAATTAAAATTGGAAACCTGTGTATTTTTATTAATGTTCCTTTCTGTACCTCAGTCCCCCAGCAAAGCTGTAGAAGGGTTTTTTTTGAGTTACATGTTTTAAATAAGAAGGCGGCTTAATATTTGTTTTCTAAATCTGTTAAGATCCACATGCTACTTGTGAAGAAAAAAGAAGTCAAATTCAGTCTTAGTGTCAGGCAGTAAAATTTGAAGAATCCTTAGCCATGTTCAAAGCAGGTTCAGCAAGGTCTTAGACAGTATCCATGCTAACCCTTTGATATTATCATTGTATGATTTAGACCAAGTGGTTTGTAAGCTCTGCATATTGCAGAATTATGGATATTAGTTTTCCAAGTTCCTGATGTGGGAAAGTGATCGTGCAGTCACTCCTAAAGAACATTTGCTACGTACTCCTGCTGCTGTATTTTGTATCTGGAAACAAAAAGCCCCGGGATTTCTGTTGTACTTCAGATTTCTTTCACATCCTTCATTTAGAGGAAATTTGTAGGTGCACCTATAAAATTTGTCAGCTCTGCTGTGTACAACAGGTATAGTGTTACATTTATAGTCTTAGTTTCTTCGCAAAAGTAGGATTCCAGGAGAATTTGTGTGGGGGGAAATGGGAGATGAGGAAGGATTAAGTACCCCTTTTGTCAGCACACACAACTTCACAGGTTTAAGCTGGTTGAAATACATCTGGAAACTAAAATGCATTAATACATAAAAAAAATGCAATGAAAGAACAATTACTATAGAAAAGTAGGTAGCTTCTTGCAGCCCACCAGTAACTCCCCAACTGGACTAACTCTGTGTACTTAATAATATTTTAATCTGATCAATATACACTTCCCCACTTGATTTTCGGGAACTATATTCTACTTGAGACGTCTTTATTTAATCTGTCTGTTGATAATTTGTTCGTCACTAAAGGCCTCCTTATTTTGATACAATAAAAATACAGTAAAATGTAGTAGGGAATCTAGTATTCACTTAGTGCCTTCCATATTTCCCACCTGTACTTGGAATGTAATAGCCTGGATCATGAGAACAGTCATGTTTTAACAGGTAAAAGTTATTTTCCTGTATTGCTGTTTTTTAGTCTTAAAAGTTTGGGGAAATAACTGCAGTTTCTAATGACTACTAACACAAGTTGAGATGGGTTTTACTATTACTTTGCAGAGGGTTTTTATATGGTGATATCACCACCTTGTGTTGCCAGATGGAAATGTTACTTTTTGTGCTTTCTTTAAATAGGTACTGACTAAATATGAACGTCTTATGCTGATACATCAAGAAGAAGAGCTGAAGTTAGAGGAAAAGAAAAAATTTCTAGAAGATGAAATAGCTCAGTTTATTGAGAAGAAAGCTATCACTGTATCAGTTCAGTCACAAGTGTCTGTCTCTACCCCTGTTGTTAGTTTGAAGACACAAGGACTGCAAAAAGTAAGTGCTGATGCTAGTCATCAGAGGCAGCAATAAAAAAATTCTTCACGTTCACTTTGATAACTCAAATTTCAGTAATCTTTTAGAAAAGACAGAAACATGCTCCTAATTCTGTGATAAGAAGACAGAAGTGTGTAAAATACCTTCATGCTTGGATTTACAGTTAGAGTAACTGCTGTATGTTCTATGAGCATTGTTTTGTCTTTCTTTTCTTTTTTCCATGAAAGAACCAAGATTTTCAACTTGAAGTCCAATGCTTTCATGTCAGAGATGAAGGAGCTATGAATGTTGGAGAGCAGAGCGAGAGGGAGAATGAGAAGGAGGAGTTAGAGAGAGAAATTCACCCAGGGAGTTTCAGGCATAGTATTTGATTGCAGCACTCAGGTTTTGAATGTAGGATATGTTAAGTAGTTTTATGACGCTGTCTAACTGCTGTTGGCCCGTATTAGATTTGTCTTCCTAATACAGGTTTTTGAGAGAAGAGATTGATAAAATTGGCTGTAAAAACACAAAGTGCAGAATATGACCCAGTAATGATTTCACTTTCTTCCCGTCCACTCACTCCCTTCTTTTACCACTTTCAAAAGAAAACCTTGAATAAATTGTGAAAATTCAGAAATAATCTCAAAAGTAGTATCCAGAATAACATGCCCAACTGATTTATATAAAAACCCATTAAATTAAATATTCATATATTAAATTAAATTGACTTAAATGTTTTTTCTTCTCCAAAACCAGAAGTTAATTAACTTACTCATTTTCTTTCCTGATAGCTTACAAATTTACTGAAGATAACATTTGTTAATTAATAACTTCCTGCAATTGAAAGCAGATTTCTTGGTTCTGAATTTATTTATAACTGCTAGATTCTGAAGAACTTTAGAAGCTACATTGGTGAACATATTTCCACAGATATAATCAAGCTTTGACATTTTTAGGGTTTATGCTTGAAGCCTAATTTGGCCAAAATTTATTGCATATAACTACTGTTACCAAATTCCTTTTCCTAGATTCCTTTTTTTCTGGATTTACATATGAAAGTGGAATTATTGGTAACAGAAGTCATTATCTACACTATTATGAGTAACTCCTCTGGCTTAGTTTTATTTCTTCAGAGTCTGTTAAGTTGATATGCTTGCTGTGGTTTTTCAGTTCCAGCTTTATGTAATACTGGTGACAGCAGACACAATATTGATAATTTCTCATGAGGAAGCAGTGATTCATGGTGTGCTCTTGAAGATACTGGAGTTCCGGTTTCTTATTAAAATGTTTGGCTAATATCTCTTGTTGCTGCATTCTGCAAAAGAATTATTTTTAAGCATGATCTGTGCACACACAGTGTGGTGGTTACTGTCATTGTCATCACAGGCTTTCTGTTACAGCTCTGTCTTGATATATGTTTGTCTTACATAAATGTGGTCAGCTTGCTTTAATTTTTAAATGCACTGTGCCAAAGGTGTCCCTGCCCCTTCAGACTGTGAATAATGTAGTGCAGAAGTATTCCGTGAATATATCCACTACAAGCTTCCTAAAGAGTTCTTTTCAAATGGTATTGTTTTTGAGTCCACTAAGTGTTATTTAATACAACTACTGACATATTTGAACCATTTACTGATTTTGCTGACAGATTTTTGTTTATAGGCTTTTATGTAACAAGCAGTGTTCTAAATTTCAGATACGGTCTTTTAAATCAAAATCTACTGAGGTATTTTTGCAATGCTGTACTGTTGCAGCATAATTCTTCTGATATTACTAACTCAATATGGAAAGTACCTATATTTGATGCTTTTGATTGTGGTATTCAGTTGCAGTTGAAGATTTACAAAAACTCGAGGTTGGTTAAAACAAGTTCTAAGTGCTTTGTATGTTTTCAGTAGTCATGATAACTAATGGGAAACTATAAGAGGTACAGTTCTCTGGAGTTGTGTTGTTTGATTGTTTAAAAAAGAAATACTAACTTGACAGAAATAAAATAGACTGGTTTTGCTTAAGTGTTGTTCTTGTTCTGCTTCCTGTCCCTCATGTCTTATTAAAAGGAGTAAGATTTCACATTTAACTGAAAAATATCTATTTGAAATATTTTAAGTCATTTATTGATAAGGAAAAATAGGTGATTTGTGTGACCTGTACCGGAAGGGCAGTGTAACTTGTGATATACTTGTCATATATCACTATACTTACTATATAGTCATAGAATATCTCAAGTTGGAAGAAAACCATAAGGAGTTGGAAGAGACCCTTAAGGTTCATTGACTCCAGCTCTCTGCTCCTTGCAGGAGTACCATGAAATCCAAACTGTGACTAAGAACATTGTCCAGACACTTCCTTGAACTCTGACAGACTTGGTGTCATGACCACTGCCCTAGGGAGCTGTTCAGTCACCCACCTCAACTATTTTACTCAGTGATGCATACCATACATTTTTGAAGGGGTGGAATAGACTTTAAAGATCATCTAGTCCCAAGCCCCTGATGTGGACAAGGATACCTCGCACTACACCAGGCTACTCAATGCCTCATCCAGCCTGGCTTTGAACAATGCCAGGGATGGGACATCCACAACCCCCTGGGGGGAACCTGTTCCAGTCCTCACCACCCTCACAGTAAAGAATTTCTTCCTAATATCTAACCTAAATTTCCCCTCTTTTGATTTGTACCTGTTGCTCCTTGTCCTATCACTAGTCCCTGACAGAGTCCCTCTCTGGTTTAGGCCTCCTCCAAATACTGGAAGGTTTGTTCCACACAACCTTCTCTTCTCGGGACTGAACAGCCCCAACTTTCTCAGCCTGTCTTTGTAGGGTAGGTGCTCCAGTCCCCTTATTAACTTTGTGGCGCTCCTCTGGACTTGCTGCACCAATTCCATGTTCCATCCTGAGCTGGATGCAGGACTCCAGGTGGGGTCACACAAGAGCAGAGTAGAGGGGTAGAGCCCCTCCCTTGCCCTGGTTGAGATGCAGCCCAGGATGTGGTTGGCTTTCTGAACTGCAAGCACACATTGCCTGCTCATGTTGAGTTTTCCATGAACCATCACCCCCAAGTCTTCTGCAGGGCTGTTCTCAATCAATATTCTGATAACGAGGTTGATAATGAGACATAAATCCTTCATTGACCAGGAAAGGGTCAAACTGCTAATTCAGTCATCTCTACAGACAGAAGAGGCTGTAAAATAGGAGGAAAGGGTTAAGAGGAGACACTCATTTAGCCCACACACTCAGCCAACATATGACTTTGTTCAAGAGAAGAAAATGGGGCAGGGCCATGCCCTGTGATTGCTCCTTCCTGACCAAAATGTAGTTTGATGAAAGACTATTTTCTGTTTGACTTTGTACCACTGACTGGGCCATTTGCATTTGTTGGATTAGAAAGAAGGGATATGCCTTTCTTAAAGGTGGTAACAACCAAATGAAAAGAAAAAGATATTTTTTTAAAATGATTTGGAAGTGTTTTCAAGTGATCTTGTGCAGAATGTAGTAATAATTGAATCATGCATGTTGTCAGCACTCAATTATCTTTCAGTGTTCTGTCACAGCTGCTGATGTTAGTTAGCTCAAGCACAGCTCTTTGTGAGTGTTACAAAACTGCATCAAAAGACAGAATTAGCCGTCTGTAGTCTGGCCACTTTGCTGAGGACAAAGACTGAGAATAGTTAAGTACTGTTTGACCTAGATAGCTCTGTGCCTGGCCACTGCTAGAGGATGTGCTGTGCTTTGACAGCTGGGAACCATGAATAGGGACATGTGGTACCACATGTCTTGGTCAGGTGGGTTTCTGTGCACTTGCACGTGCACAGGACTTAGCAGCAAAACAAAACTGGTGCCTGCAGGCACCTGTGCAGGTCTTTGGGACAGGTGACAGTCAAAAGGGGGTTGTTCAGTTGTAGCACAAAAACAACTTAGCACAAAGTGAGAGACCTGGTGGGTTTTCCTTTTTGTTTCCTTATATTAATTTATCTGGAAGTGTGGGACATTCCACTGTTCTTTTGTTTAAGTTTGCCCAAAGATGAGATACCAGGTAAGAGCACAAGTGCACATCACAGCCTGATAGTCAAATGCAAATCAAAGAATTATAAAAGAACAGTATTGTCTAGAAGTGGAGAATTAATAGTGATGGTAAATAAAAACACATATTTCTCCTTTTGGTTTATCTTCGCCATGTGCTTTCAACTGGACTCTTCAGAGAGGTTTACCCTGCATGTGAAATGGTTTCAGGACCACTTGATTGTTATGGTACCTTCTGCAAGTGGCTGTTGCAAGATTATTTACACCCTTCACAAATACGAAGGCTTTCTGTTTTTGAATCCTTTTCTTAAGGTTATTTTCCATATATATTTTGTATATTTATTCACAACTCTGTCTTTAAAGTTACTTTGCCAGTGACAAGACAAAGCCAGTAAGGAGTTTTGTCTTAAATCTGGCTGACAGGTTGGGCTGAAAGAGTTGCAGTAAATGGGGTTACATCAAGCTGGCAGTCAATCACTCCAAGGCTCACTTTCAGGGTCAGTGCTCTTTAATGTTTTTATAAATGAACCATACATAGGAGTTGAATGTACATTAAGGAAGTTTTACTGATGATACTAAACTAGGGAAGCTGTGGACTCCCTCTAGGGTAGAGAGGCCTTACAGAGACATCTGGATAGACTGCAGAGCTGTGCAGTCCCCAGGTGATGGAAAAAAACAGAAGCAAGTGCCAGAAATGCAAAGGAAGTTCAGACTGAACATTAGGAAAAGACTTTTCACTGGGAGGATGGTTGGAAAAGGCTTCTCTCCTGGTTTAGAAAGACAGGGATCTGCCAGTGAAAGCTGGAGTTTCCCTTGGAATAGAGAATGTAACTCCTCTCCCCCAAATTATTATAATTTTGCAATTAGGGGCTTTCAGGCAAAGATTTGGGAATAGGACTAACAATTCTTTACCAGGAATATTAAAAATTACAAATGTAGTACAAAAAACCAAACAAGTAAAACAAACAAAAACCCTAGAAACCCTGACAGAGTCAGGAATGTGGCCTGACACCCTGTTGGTCAGGGTGTTAGAAGCAGTCCAGATGGATCCTCCTGGAGTAACACACGCAGTTCTGTGGAGTAGAGATGGTCCTGTAGAAAGTCCAGTGGTGGCAAGATGGGTCCAGTCTTCCTCCAGGAATCCAGTGGAAAACAGGATGTCTGGTGTTCCTGAGTTTCACTTTTATCCAGGTAGGAATGCCAGGGCCCCCCCTTCACTGAATGGAGCATCTCACAATGGGATGATGTCATGTGTCATGTCATTAGTGAGCCTTAATGGCCCATTATCAGCAGATATCCTTCTGGAGGGAGGATAAGAAACACTGCCCCACCTGGTTTTAACAGCTGGGCCATTATCAGACAGCATCTGCCCACCTCCCCTTGGAGTTACAGAGATAAAGAAAAAACATCTCCCTAGCTGCTTTCGACACATGAAGTAGAACACACATTTTTGGTTCCATAATCCAAGACACTCCCCAGGACAGTGGTTACAGCACCAAGCCTGTCAGAGTTCAAGAAGCATCTGGAATATGCTCTTAGTCACATGGTTTAATTTTAGGTAGTCTTGCAAGGAACAGAGACATGGGCTCAATCCTTATGGGTCCCTTCCTACTTGAGATATTCTGTGATTCTACAATTTTAACTTAAGGAAACACAAGTCTCTTGTAAGAGCAGCAACATAATATTTATATAGAAAGAAATATACTCAAAAGAAAAATGAGTAATTTTTCAAGACCTTTGTGAAAACTTCTGTAATTGGTATTCAGTGAATTACTGCAAAAAATAATGGATGGATAAAATACCCAACTGGCTTTTTATGAAGTACTGAGGCATCTATGTATCCATGTTTGCTTTGATAAATGTATTTTTTAAAATCCAGCCCCCAGCATCAAGGCAGCAAAACACTGATAGTTAAATACAGAAACTTGCAGGATTCTAAACCAGACAGAAAAAAAAGGCTTCAACAGGATGTCCACTAGGGTGCACTCAAGGCACATGGCTTTTGCTTTTGGGGAAAGGACCGTGGCACTGAGCACCTGTGTCACTGGCCCTGAACAGCCCCCTCTGGTTAAACCTGCTTTTGTCAGGGGTTTGGAGTAGGTGGGCCCCAGAGGCCCTTTCCAGCATCAGTAGTTCTGTAGCTCATTTATCACAAACAATATTATTTTCTTGAAATATTAAGAAAATATTAATTTATTTTCTATAGAGACAAAGGTGCAAGCACAGAAGGCAACATAAAAGTGCTGTGAGAGCTCTGAGCTCACGTGGTTAATTATATGCTTGGACGTTAAAATCCTGGAATCAGTTTGAAAACTTAAAAGTACAATTATGAGAGAGCACCTCATTCTGAGCCAAAATCGTATTAAATTACTTCCTAGAAAGGTGTGAGAAAATAGCATGTTTTTCTTGTTGAGAACTACAAGTGAGAAGTGTCGGGATAGTTTCTGGGTGACCATCCTGTGAGCTTTAGACTTTCTGAAAAAGAGTATTTATGGAGCTTCACAAATGTCTTTTGGCAACAGATCTGTAAGTATCTATTTTGGGGGTACCTGTACTCATGATCATTAAGGAATAATCTCTCTGGGCACTTCAGTGTATCACAGTTTATAAGTGCAGTTTTCACAAATGAGAAGCCCACCAAAGCAATGATGACAAAATTAAATTCTGGCTTCTGGCAGGAATTTGCTTTTCTCTGATTTTCATATCCAAGTGTGAAGGATTTTGATATGTTCTTATTCATATATACAAATCCATACATTTTTTGTAAGTGTACATATTAGAGATGTATCTCACACCTGCTGGTGTTTATGGATATGCCAACCACTCACAGCAAGCGACAGGTTAGCTAAGAGTGGGCCTTAGGCTGTGATTCCTGATCAGTTCAAGAGAGTATTTTAGTGCTTAACACTTGATCTGGATGCCTGCCGGCAGTTTCTACATTCCTTTGTGCTGGGAGTTGGAAATCTTTACTACCCTATTAGTCCACATACTTTTGGGGGGCTGATTGTTCCTGCTGAGAAGAGACAGCAGGGCAGAACTTCCTGCAGATGTTACACCTCTGTCCTTACAGAATGGAAATGTGGACCTACTCTCTCTCTAGAAGATATTAACTCCTTCACCTGAGGCTTAGAAGATGCAGACTGGTAGTCATCACCCCTTTGGAGAGAAGAGAGAATAATTGGCGTGTTTAGAAAGATGATGAGAAGGTGCTGGTGTCTGCATAGCTGTTTTTCATGGCTTCTGCTTTGGTGTCATTGGTAAGTCTGGGGAAAGGCAGAGACTGAGTTCCATTCCCACTTGTGCTGTCAGTGTGAAGATGGTCAGTCCTTTGAGCTTCTGGGGAAACAACAATCCCAGTACATTTTGGCCTATCCAGCTGACAAGGTGTGTGAGCAGCCAGGCAGACAGGACACACAGAACTCTGTCACAGCCTTTCCTCAAACATTTGTTACCCCCATCACATCACGGGGCATGATGGGACTCATTTGACTTGCAGGCTCTGCTGAAAAATGCATACCAGGTTAGAAACACAGCAGGCAGCACTGGTGCACTGAGCAGAGGAATGCAAAATACCAGTGCTGGTTTATGGCTGTGTTCATAGCAGATGAATGATACCCAAGCTTTGCCCCAAGGTCAAATCAATATATACCCCTAACAATTTCAAATGTACAAATGTGCAGTGTGAATACCTACATGTGAGAAATAATACCATTGCCTGTCATGGTGGGGTTTGAGATTGGCATATGTATTTTGTCTCCAAAGTTGCAGAAGTTCTTTTTGCCTGTGCTGACTTCTCAAGGGAAAAAATCTCTTAGGCAAGTCAGAGTATCTTCTGACTGCTTCTCAATCTTCATTGTATTTATTCTCACAAAACACACTAAGAAGTTAAAAGATAACTGCATTGGAAAATGAGATCCACAGTGCGTAGGGCTCAGATTTTTAAGCATATTTAGATACATTTTTTAAAATTTGCAGCTGCTCAGTGACAATGAGCCATGGAAGTAAACACATCATAGTTTTTAATGTGTAGTTCCAGTCCTACAGGAAATCTGTGATGGACTAGGTACTTGGGCTAACATCCTTTGCTGGTAAAAAGCACAGGCCTCTGCTCCCCAAACTTGTACGTGGATCTCAATTCTACTGTTGTTTTGACTGATAAATAAAACAGAAGAGTGTTTGTGGAAAGTGATGTATGTAAGAAAGAGAATGCATTCTGAATTCTGACTAGGGTTAGGTTTATATGGGACCTTGGTTTCCCTAAATACAAAATTTCAATGCTTTATGCTGTAGCATCTTGATTTCCCAGACACTTAAGTTGTAGAGAGGAACTCACATGTTTAACATCTCCAGAACCATACTGGGTTTCCTGAAGGAATATGATCCATGGTGTGGACCTGAAGTGTCTGAGTGAGTCCCTATGAGAGGAGAGGCTTCCCTGATACGTAATTTATCTTGAATTGTCAGTCCGTCTTGCTGGCCTTCTCCAGCTTCATTGAGATGGTAAAGTATGCACTGATTGTGAAAGAAAAAATATTTCCAAGTTTAAGTTCATGTCAGATTTTGCTCATTGCTCCAGTATGGATACAGTTCCTCAAAAATCTGTTAAGCTGGTGGAGAAATTCATTGTCTGAAATGAGAGAAAGCTCATTTAAAATACCTTCTCCAAGTTTGGCAGAGCAAGGGGCTGGGTTGAACACTCTTCACACTGTGAAATAATTTGTGAATATATTTCCTGTAGTTTCCTACAGGGCCGGGCTTTCTGTGGTTGCTGAATGACATTGATCTTTGTGAAGGCAGTTGTTTTATATGTGACTTCTTGGAGTCATCAGAAGTTAAAAAAAATAGAAAAAAGACACTTTTAACAAACTCCATCCCATACTTCTGTTTCTGGGAAGGCAGCACTCTGGCCCTGGGAGCTGGTGCTTGCCAGAAAGCCTTTTGTAACCTCCTGTCTTTATCAGACCTCAGGCTCATCCCTGACCTCACTAGTCTGGCTTTGGTGGGGCTAGAAATAGTTCAGTTTATGAATTCAGTCATTGAAAATATGATCATAGAAACTAAAGATCACAATAACCTGCGGGCACTGCTGGTAATATTCTTGGTAAGTAACATGTAATAATGGTGGGAGGCACAGCAGATTGCCCAGTAAGGGCTTGCATGTCAGTTGTGTGTTTTGAATGTGCCATTCTGTGCCTGCAAGGTCAGGAGTGTTCCTCGACAGTTTCATGGGATGATATAATGGAGTTTGTATATTGGCAGAACTTACTGGATCAAAAAGTAAAGATAGTGCATTGCAGGCTGTGAATTAACAATTGCTGCAAACAGTTGGCTGAGGCTGTGGCACTTTAAGTAGGCAAATAAAGGAATTACAGCCTAATATGCCTGTTGCTAAAAGCCTTGTTTGGAAATTTGCCTGAATAGGATGTTTAAAAAAAGCCCATACAATCCCTGTGTGCTTCTAAAAGATTATTTACAGCTTTAAAATTTTTATAAGGTGCAATAATACGAATGTCATATCTCAGAATGTAATACCTGAAGCAATAAATTTCCTGCCCTCTTAACAGAAAGACAAAACCCCCATGCGGAAGTTTTTGGGCCCTGCCTTGTGCAGCCTGGGAGGTTGCATCGGTGAGTTTAACTGAATAGGAAAAAGAAAGTATATCCTGTTTGATATGAACTTGAAATGTACTAAAAATGGCAAGCAGCCCATCCAAAACTGCAGAGGAATTTACAGATGTGTGTGATTTCAAATAAATTAATTTTACTCTGGCCAGCATTCAGTCAAGACTGCAGAAAGACTACAAAATTATCCCTAGTCTTGTAACTATGGCAAATGTAAGAGACACACCATTTGAAGTGTCCTCTGGATGTGTATTTTTTATCATCCTTAATCTGCTCACCTTTGATGGTTGGAACACAGTTAATCATTTACTAGAGGGATTCTTCAAATAAAATGTTTTTATATAGCTTCACAGAAAAAAAGTAGTTACAAGACTCAGGACTTCTGTTTTTTGAAAAACCAGATCTGTTTACAGGAAAGACTAGGGTTTTTTTTTTTAAATAACAATTGTCTTGGAAATGTAATTTCTTTGAAGTTAGGAGAGAAAGGTAAATTGTGGTTACTGTCAGTCTGGGTTTCTCTGGATCTTCTATTTGGTACATTTTTGGGTTTATTTCTTCTCTTTTTATTTTAAAGGGCCTTTTACGGAGGCTGCCAGTGAGAGGTGCTATGTGATCACCCCAGAGAGACTGGAGCTCCTGAATCTGTCATGCTGCCAGCCAAAAATCATGTTAAAGCATAAAAACAAACCCCCAAGCAGAGGAAAGCTGTGAAAGCCTCACTTTATAAAGCGAACATTAAGGGATTGTCAGGATTTTACTCCTCGGGAGCAGCCAGAATGGAAATCCTCGGCAGTTTGTACTCGGTGAGAGTGGAGTGGCAGGAAGGATTCAGCAGCGTGGGATGTAAAAAGCTGTCTGGCAGGGATGAGGTTTTCAGCATGAGCAACCCGGGGGCAGAGTAGAGAGGCTGGGGTGGGCATGGCATGATAGTCGGGAAAATCCTGACCTTCCCAAGGTGGGGAGTTTGATATAGTATGTTCTAATGCTTGGATGTGGATGACTCTTGAGATTTTTCTGTCTCATCTTAGTTGTCAAACACAAGAGATTATTTTGATTTAAACCAGTTTAACAGTGTATTTGATCGTTGCACATTTTTATTTTCTTTTAATTCTAGACATAACAGCATATCCTTCCTCTTTCATCTTAGCCGCTTGCTCACTAAATCTGGTGAAGGTTTTTGGCCTTAAAGCTGAAAATGTGCATTACCTAGGTTCAAAAGAATGCTCTTTGGTAATATACTCAGTGGTTTACATCCAAAAAATACCCTTCAAAGTAAAGACTACACAGCTGATGTCCCTGTCCTGCTGTGTTGACACTGGAGCTGGAAGGCACCTTGGCTCTGTCAGGCACCGTGCAGATGCTCGCTGCTTCCTGTGGTGTCTGAGGATGGGTTTGGAAGTAGATCAAAGTAGAGATTAAAAGTGCAGCTATAACCAGGTAAGACAACAGGAAACTCCCTATTTAAAAGGAAGAACTTCCATCTGGGATTTCTGACATCACTCCTTCTGGTGTTGGAGTGGGTGATGTCTGATCCTCTTAAGGAGGGGCAGTAGGGCAGGAGTAGTTCTGTTGCAGCAAATGTTAGAGACAATAGAAGAAAAGCTCACCAGCTGAGATGTAGCAGTGGCAGGAGTACTATTTTCTCTTTCTGTCAAAAGCAAGACTTGAGTCCTGGCTCCTACAGAACCCTGAAGAGAAAGCTTTTTCTTCTCCTTTCTGAACAAAACCCAATTTAATAAAACCTGTAGTTTCATTTCATTCTGCACAAACTGCTCCTCTGGACACAATGAAACATTTTATTCTCTGGCACAAAAGGGTCAGTGTGGTCTCAACACTCATCTGCTGTGTCAAGTTTATCCTTCAAACTTCGGAGAGGATTTGTTCAGGGCTCATGTGTTAATCACCATTCTGATGATGCTCTGGGGTGAACAGGATCTGGACTAGGCAGCAAGGGACACTGCTTATGCCAGGTGGTCTGCAGGATGCCTGAGCCTCAGCCTTGCTTGGTGGCTGAAGGAACATCTTCAGAGCCTGCTGGAACTGGTTGGTAAGAAATGAGGGCTGTCACTACCTCTTTGCCCTTCAGATAAATGCCCCAATTGCGCAGCTGGTGGTAGCAGGGAATGGGCTAATTTTCAAAGGATGTTTTACTTTGGCGATAATTTTCAAAGAATTTGGGGATTAAACCTGAGCCTTTTATCAAAGAGAAAAATAATCTGTGTCTCTTTCTCTTTTTCTGTTGTTTCCCATTCCAGCACCAGCTTGCTTTTTCTTTCCATGCTTCTCTGTGATTTCATTTGTAGGTCATAAGGGTCTTATCCTCTTGCCTTAGTGTCTGCAGCCTGCCAGGGAGCTGCTGGCAGCAGGGCTGATGCAGCTGCACAATCTGCCCTGGAGGGCTGGGACTCTTCCCTGGGAATGCAGTGCAGGCTCATGATGATTTACTGCAAGCTTTTGGTTCATGTAATGCAGCATGGACAAGAAGTAACATTTGACATCCTTTTGCAAAAGTTTTGAACATAAGAGCTTGCCGAGTCCTGCCTGGGAAGGTTTGCTCATTTTTTATCAAATAACCACTTTTTTATGCACTGCTGCACAGTCTCTCACGTCTGCAGCACAGGACTGTGTGCTGTGGCACCCAGAGGAAAGCAGCAGGAGGGAGGAAGCTGTGCAGTGCTGGTGGCACCTTTCTGGGGGCATGTGGCTGTGATGAAGCTGCCTGTGGCCCCCTTCACGGTGGTTCTTAGCAAGGCAGGGGCTCTTGCCTGGGGCAGGGAGGGATTTCTGCATCCTCCCCCACAGACAGCGCTATCGCAGGATCAGCTGTGTGGAAATTAAGTATGGATCTCAAATGTCCTTAAAACTGCAATATGATCCCATGCTTTTAGTGCTGTGTAATTCCCACTGAGAAAAGGTCTTCCAGGCTACTGTTTGGTCTTCTTCACCCCATGCACATGCTCATTCTTCATCTCTTGGTTTGTAAGCATATATTAGCCCGTGCTTTCTGAGTGCCTCTTCCATGAGATGTCTCTGGGTTTGGTTATTTTCCTCAGGAATATTGGCTTGCCTCTTCTGCAGGTTATTCTTATCTTTTGACTTTGCAGGATTTGAAAACTTTTCATGCCCCCTTATATAATTTCTCTGTGCTCACTTGTGGCTCTAACACCTCCTGGCTCCATATTGGCTCCAAATGCAGCATGCTATTTCCTATAAAGACTGATGAGAAGATACCATGACATCAGCCTGGATGTGTGCCAGTGCTCCCCACTAGACTGCTCTGCTGTGTGCCCTGGAGGAATGAAGCAGTGGCAAGCCTGACAGCTGAGGGTGTGGGGCTGTGCCCTGTGCTCCTGCTGGTGAGCGTGGCACAGCTGTCTCAGCTCTGAGCGGCTGGGTGGGTGTTCGGGCTGGGCCATCTGCACACCACTGGTGGGAAAAGCTGGATTAGCCCCATGGACCCCTGAGGAATGGGGGCTCTCCAACTCCTCCTGGCCCAGCCTGAAACTCTGATGCAATCTGTAGACAGCTCTACAGGAACTGTTGACATCAGAGAGAACTTTTAGCCTTTGCTGGTGCTTGAAGATTCCAGACTTATCTGCATGGCAGTGTATTTATTTAGTGGCATGGCAGCAGCCTGGCCAGGGACACTTACCAGGAAGCCTCAGTGTTTAAAACTTTAAAGTGGAAGAAGTTGTATGGAGAGAGAGGGGATGAAATTGGGATTTAAACGTTCTTCCCTACTCTTTCTTGGCTGAGGTCACTTGGTTTGTTCAGCCTAGAGAAGAGGAGACCAAGGGGAGACCTCACAGCTTCCTGCAGCTTGTTCACAAGGGGAAGCAGAGGGGCAGGCATTGATCTTTTCTCTCTGATGACCAGTGACAGGACCTGAGGGAATGGCCTGAAATTGAGTCGGGGAGGTTTAGATTGGATATTAGAAAAAGCTTCTTCACTTAGAGGGTGGTCGGGCACTGGAACAGACTCCCCAGGGAAGTGGTCACAGCACCAAGCCTGACAGAGTTCAAGAAGCATTTGGACAACACTTTAAAGCTCATGGTGTCATTCTTGGGCTGTCCTATGCAGGGCCAGGAGGTGGATTTGATGATTCCTATGGGTCTCTTCCAACTCAGGATATTTTATGATTCTGTGATCCACATGGGCCCTGGGATCTCTGTTCGTGTTTAGTTCTGAAACAAGGACATTTTGCTGTGGCCAGGAGTGCTAGAAAATAACCTTTCTGGGCATAATATGAGCGCCTATCAAAGACTCAATTTCTGTCATTTTGTAAGACATGGGATAAGTATAGTAATTGCTGTCTCAGGGCTGGAGCTCCCTTTAGGCTTGCACAAAAATTGAGTAGGTGATAAGAGCCAGAGCTGTGGGCAATTTTACATGGGTGAGTCTGTGCATACATATCCATTGCTTCAGATGTAAAGCACTTTGCACTGGATGCATAAAATATGGTAATTCCATAAATGGCAGATCAGAGCAGGAAGAGCACTTATTTAATGTTTTTCTACCTTTATATTTTCACAAGAGCTGGATGAAAACATTAGCAGCCAGGAGCTCTTTTGTACTTGTTGCTGGTGGACATGCTAGTCTGCTTTGTGTCTGTACAGGCTTCACAGGTCCCATGGTCTTGGGATGAGGGTTGGAGTTGCAGTAGCTTTGGGACCACAAGGGATGGAGGACAGAAATAGGCTGAACAGGGGCATGGAAAAAGCCAATGGTGCAGAAGCAGAACACAGAGGACCCACCAGCAGATGGAGAATAACCATGGGCTTACTTGCAGACCTTGTTGGGGCTGTGGGTCTGGTGGCAGAGGGGTGCCCTCTGCACGGCCCCACTGCTGGCACTCACAGTTCTGTGTTGGCCGTGGCAGCCCCGTGGCCCTTGGGCCAGAGCTGCACCCTCACTGGGCACCCCCAGGGCTGGAACATCCAATCCACTTCCCCCTGTGTGCCTCAGCTCCTGCTGAGCCCAGACCAAGAAAAGCATGCAGGAAGCAAGGGATGGCCTCAGCCAGGGTCAGGCATGGCAGTGGCAGAGGCTGATCTGAGCTCACATCTCTCTCCCTATGTTGAAAAGACTTTATAAACATTTAGAAAAAGGAAAACAGAAGGAGAAGATGTAAATTTGACACGTAAAAAATTGAACTATATATAACTAGGTTGCAAAATGTATTCATTTAAAAACTTAAGAAATTCTTTAATAAATGCAAGGCAATGTAGCTGATTAGCTTCTGAAAACCTGAGGTAAAAACTGAGTTATATTTATTAGGGTACGACGGAGGTTTAAAGTGAGACATGAAAGAGATGTGTTCTGACTAATATATTTGATTTCCTGTAATTTTATTAAGTCTGGGGCATGCCTGGCACCATGCCTTCCTTCACTTTACTGCTGCATTGTATGAGCACTTGATGCTGTCAGCAAAGGGAAAGGAGTGGGCACCAAGAGTGGATTTTCAAATGTGTATTATCACAGTTTAGCCCAAGGAAAAGTGGTGGCGTAAAGGGGCTAAAATCAAGCCCAAAGCCCATTTTGCTATAAAGGTCTGTGCTGCAGTCCTCTTAAAAAATCATGTTAGGGTCTCCTTGACTCACTTCTGGTTATGCTCCAGCCACTAGAAAAGCCTGTACAGCCACGCTACCTCCCGTACGATGACAGGGGACTGGGTGAGAAAACAAAGAAAAAACTGTAATCGGCATCAAGCCATAATGAAACTAAATTTTCCTTAACTGTGTTCAGTTCTTCTGCTGCTGCTGTCACATGCCAGAGGCTTTTGTTCCTAATTGAAAATGATAGCTCCCTGGGTGCTGGGGAGGCATGTGGCAGCCTTTTATTGCCGTGTGGATTATGTGCCCGCTATATTTCACACACTGCCTGGAGAAATGCGGCAGATTTTATTGATATGAGGGACCGTCCCTCATGTTTTTTTCTGTCTCCCTTGCATTCATGGTGCAGCTCATTTCCAATTTTATTAACATCTGGGATGTGGTAGGGAGGCTTCAGTACAAAAATTAGCAGAGGCCTCAGGAAAAAAAAAATAATCCCCAGTGCTTGGATTACAGAGATAATCTGTAATTATCACACACATATAATTCTGATATTTCAGTAAAATATAATTGAGGGGAAAAAAATCCCCTGAATTTTTTTGACTACAAAAAAGTTAAATTTAATTTGTCCTCAAAAAGGTTAATTTTGTCTATCAAACCAAGGAGACTAATGGAAGTGCAAAAATGAATGTAGTTCAGAAACTAAGCTTTAGAAAGCAAGATAAGGCTAATGACAAAATAAATCACTTCATCTACCAAGAGCAGTTCATGACTAATGAGGTACTGGGTAGGTACTGAGGTACTGGTCCCTTTCTGAGCTGCAGTCCTGCCTCAGCTAGGGTGGAGCAGCAGCTCCCTTGTCCCACCATCACCCAGTGAGTGTGCATCCTTGCATTCCTCTAGGGCTGTGCTGAACAGGGGGGATGCAGTGCTGGGTATCATCAGCTGCAGGCTGCAGGGCTGTGATACCAGCCTGCACTGCTGCAGGACCAGTCTGCACTGCTGCCAGCCTCACCAGCACTGAAATCAGCAGGACACTTCAGTAGAGGGGTTCTAGAGTGCAGTTTCCTCTCCTCACTGCTGAGAAGAGCAGCACAATAAAAGCTTCTCTGCATCTTTGGGAACCTGAAGTAGTCAGTGAGAAAATTGACTTACCTGGGAAGCTCCTTCTTAAGCTACAGCCATGCTGCAGCGGCCCTTGGCCACACCCCGTGGCCCAGAGGGGGTTTGGATGCCCACATTTGGCAGTCCTAATTTGGGACTGAGCCCTCCAGGGATCATTGGTTCAGCAGCAGTGACGGCTGTGCCTGGGCTGGTGGGTGCCAGCAGGCTGCTGTCTGACCCAGCACTGCCCAGGGGTCTCAAATACTGACCTGACCTGCACCCTGCTGCTGCCCAGGTTGGCACAGGGAGGGGATGAGAGGGAAGGAGCCATATAAGTGATCAATGAGCCCCATCCCAGCACTTTTGGGGCTGGACAAAAGTGCTGTGGGCTGCTTCATCCCTTCCTGCTCGTGCTGAACCTCCGGAGTTGCCTGGCAGTGTGGAAGGGGTGGTGGGAGATGCTGCCCCACCAGCTGCTGGAGTATCCAGCTATGTCTAAGGTGGCATTGCTTCAGGCACCAGCCAGTATTGAGGCAGTGATGTGATTGTCCCATATCCTTGAGACAACCTCGTGACCTGCTGGTCCCCTTCCACCACGGTGTGTGAAGCCCAGGATGGAGAATGGGGAGGCTGGAACGTGCCTTGGAGCACTCACCAGCTCTCAGCTTCATATAAATTACCAGACACTGCCAGACCCAATCCTCCCCACTGCAGTTACTCTCCCTCGCTTTTTTGTGCTCCCCTCTCTCAGCTAATGAGTATTTATTTAGACAAAGCAAAGCAGTGCTTTTAACAAACTGTCTTTGGGAAAATCTAGCATTAATTTGGTATAAGTTTCCAGAGCAATTTACTGTCCTATGGTCAGGGTAAATGGATGGAGGTACAATATGGCAACTGCTCTTTATTTTAAACCATGGGAAATGCTGAAGAATGAATTTTACTGCCTTTAAATCTGAATGAGCACTAAATCTAAATGCTCTATTTAATTAAGGGCTCTTCTGTGAGGACTGGAGAATTGAAGGAAGTAGGACTTCAGATTTTGCTTCCATTTCCTTTTAAAGTACCTGTTTCAGAGTCCTCTGACATTAATAGAAAGTTTGAGCTTTTTGAAAATTGGATGATTTCTTAAATGGATCCTATTGCTGCATCTCCAAATCAGAGGAAATTCAGAAATTGCCAGAATGGCCATGCCCTTCAGACAAGGGAGTCACAGCTCAGACCTCAGCGTGGTTTTCCTCAACTTCCTGGTTTTGCTTTACAGCTGACATCTGAAACTCTTCCAGAGCACCCCATGCTCTAGTTGCAAACACAGGTAGCCCTGGAGCAGCTTCAATGACATCAGTCAGGATGGCATGCAGCTCAGCAGGAAGGCCTGGCTCTTTTCTGGTACTAAAGGAGTGATGGTGATATTTGTAAGGAGATGTGTATGTAAATGCACATGTAAAACCACACACATGTGTGGTTTGTGTGTTATATATATGTATTCATTACAGTAGTGAAGGCAAAGTCTGTCATATGCTCTCAGAATGTTCACAGAATAAGCTGAGTTGGAAGGCACCCATAAGGATCATCAAGTCCGACTCCAGGCCCTGCACAGGACACCCCAGGAGTCACACCCTGTGTTCATCTTGTGGAGCAACAATCCCCATCTGTCCCTCATCTCCGCCACTCCCAAGAGCTGCAGGTTGTCAGCCACATCATCAAGGCCTTTGGAAAATCACCTGCTGTGTTTCCTAACAGCAGTAAGTTGAACAGGTGTTTTAAAATTGGTCGAATTTGCAAAACTGCCCATGGTCCTTCTTCTCCCATGGTTCAGAGAGTTCCTTTCAAGGGAAGCCCTAGCTGGTGCCTAAAGGTCTCTGTCACAGAGGCAGTGGGTGAAACCAAAATCCTGGCTACCCCCTCCTAAAAGGGGCTGCAGTCACTACTCACTGATTTCCCTTTCTACAAATCCAGGTTATCATGGCCTTTCCTGTGGTATCCACTTACATTCAAATGTCCTTTTATTCGTAGATTTGTGTGAGTTATTTGGCTGGCGTACACCAAGTGATCTACAGGCCCAACAATTTATACACACACAACTTGTGTCACTTTCACAGATCTATTGCTTTTTTCCTGCCTTGCAGAGATTCATGCTCATTTTTCTGTATGAGACATATTTAAATGGGAAAATAAAAATGACACATTAATCCTTTCCTTCCTTTGCTTCCCAGATGAGCAAAACTCTTGGAGTAAACTCAAGCCTGCTTCTTAATTTATGGAGAAATGCAGAAGTCTAAATCAAACTCCAAGAATATTAGATTACAAACTCAGAGTGGAAAAACTTCAATGAGACCAGTTCTGCAAGCTGCTGAAAGCTTTGAGTTATTGAACCCCTCGAGCTGCTGTGGACACCTCTTCCCTCCCAGGACAAGACTAAAGAAAACTCTTCCCTGTGGAAAATGCCACAGGGCACAGATACCAGCATTGTGCTGCGGGTGCCAGCCCAGCACGCTGCCTGTGTGGCACAGTGCTCCAGTAGTGTGGAGTGATGTGCAGGAGTGCTGTGCTGAGCAGGTCTGAAAGTTTTGACTTTTGCAGTGACTTTTGTTTTACAGCCAACTGACACAAAATCTGCTGCACTCCAGCGTGGGGCATGCAGCATGAGGAGTAACCCCAGCACGTGGTGGTCTCTCGGGTCGTGGTTGCATTTCAGGTTTTCAGCTGTGTCCTGTAACTGTTCCTGTGTAAGAGCATTGGAGATACCTGGGCAGTGCTGGAGTGTATAAACCTGGTAATCTAACAAGAGAAATAGGCCACGAGGGCAGCAAATGTTTTCCTGCCTCTTTGAGGCACAGCAGTGTGTTTCATCAGAGGAGAACAAGCTGGGAGCAATAGACATAACAGGATTAAAATGAAGGCTGCTCTGTCATTTTCCACACTAACCTGGCTGCCTGAGAATTGCTGAAATATGGTTGAAATGCCACCGTCATGCATCTTGTTTAAAAAAGTGATTTGTTGAAAGAAAATCCTCACCAAATAACTGAATCTGCTCCATTAAAATAAAATGTAAACACTGGCCTCACGGTTTAACCATCACATTTTTTGATAGCCTTTAGGAATTGAAAGGCAATTCACTCTCCCCTCTGCATTATTATATAACCTCATCAGAAGATAAACAGCCTCCTTACCCCCAAATACTCTGCAATTTGCATTTAGATTGTTTGGTGCCAATGTTCAGGATAAGATACTTCCTAGCTCTGTCAAACAAAACCTGATTGTCATTTAGCAGAGTGGCAGTCAATTTATGTTTCCATTAACACAGATCCCAGACAATTATCTGGGGAGGAGAGAGGGAAAAACCTCAACAAATTGCCCTCCTGTCTTCAAAGCTGATTTTCCAGTGAGCAGCTGTAGGGCAAATTTGACATACCCATGATGAGGAGAAGGGGAATGCCTTTCTGCTATTGCTAGGGAGAAAGGTGTGGGGGCAGCTCCCAGACCCTTTGACTCATGGAGGCAGCAGTGATGTGGGGCAGGGTCACCACCCCTGGGCCAGTGATGTGTCAGACTTCAACTCCCAGTGTGATTCAGTGGCAAAGCCAGGGGTCCTGGTGGGATTCCTTGGGTATGTGTCCACTCAGCAGCTGGCGATGCACTGTCAGACACTGCCCTGTCTCCAGAGTCCCCTGGGCTGTGCCATCCTTGGGGAACCTGGCCCTTAAGCACTCATTGTGGTCCTCCTTGGCCAGGTGGGATGGCAGGGGACATGCCCTCCTGCCGATGGGATTGCCCTCCTCTCCTGCCATGCACACCCCACAGCTGCACTCCTGGGGCCAGTGAGGGGTTGCACACTGACATGAGTGACAGCAGCTCTACCAAGCCCTTGTGTGGATGCAGAACACAAATGTAATGTGCTGTCCTCCTCTGACAGTGAGTTAAAGAAACTTCTCCCTTCTGTCCTGTCTTAATGACTTCATTTTTCCTCTGCTCTCTTACTTAGCTGTGCCCCCATCACTCCTGTGTTCCCCATGAGGATTCCATGCACGACAGCAACCCCTCTGCCAAAGGCAGCTCCCCCTCCCATCGCTCACCCCTGTCATTTGCTGGGGCACAGCACTGATGGCATTGACCCACCCCAGGTTTCCCCAGGAAAGGCATTTCCCCCAGGGATTCTGGCCCTTAACTAAAAGCCAGTCCTGTTCTGTCCAGTGCCCTCTTTGAGAGCAGTGTGCAGGTAGCACTGGTGCAGCCCCACTCCCCAGCAGCACTCCTTGCTCATGGGCTTTTCTGCACACACATGTGTGTGTCACACAGGAGGTCACAAAGCTCATAATCCCCTGTGTGCAAGACCATTCCTCTTGCCTTTGCAAAAACACTGCATTGCATCTTGGCTGGTGCAAAAGAGCCATTTGTGTTGGAAACAGCTTTCAGTGACTCCCTGGCTAAGTTAGCAGGGTGCTGGCTTGCTTTCCCTGGGGCTGCTGGGGTCTCCTTAGGGAGCAAAGAAGAGACCCAAGTAGAGGTAGGCTCACCTGCAGCTGAGCTGTATGTAATGCTGGGGACTCAGGCTGTCTTGGCACGTGCTGCAAGGGGACCACTTTGGTACAAGCTCTTTGGTGTTCTGGCTCGTGGCCTCTCTGCAGCACTGTAGGGCAGGTGGTGCTGCTTGGTGGCTGAGAAAAATCAAGCGGTTTTCTGAAGGGAGGGTAGACACCCGTGCCCCAGTGATTGGAAATACATCTGTGACACTTGGAAAGTTATTTTTGCTACATGAAAGGCTGGGGTGTGAAGACAGGGCCTTCTCCAGACTGTAGGACCTCTTGGCTTTCCTTCCAGTACAGCTCATTTATTTGGTTTGGCACCAACTAACCAAGCCATGTAGCTGCCAGGTTCACCATGTATAAGGAGCTGCTGATGTCAGGAAGAGCTTTTGGCTGCAGGAAAGCCCTGCAGATGTTGTCCAGGTGGTTCTGCTCTCCATGATCATTTAGGAACAATCAAACCATGCAACAATTTTACAATGATTATTTTTCTTTGAAAACATGGCCTAAATTTCTATCAGGCACTGCAGCAGAAGCACAGGGTGACATGCAGTACGAAGGCTGGGTGAGGCGTGCGGTATGTGCTGGCAGCAGGGGACAGAGAAATGCCAGAGGAACAGGACCTGGCACAGTGTGGAGGAGATTGGCACGCCAGACCAGCTTGGAAGTAGCTGGCAGGCTCTGTGCAGCGTTTTGTGCCACGCTGCTAGTCAGCCAGCAAGGCCTAGCACAGGGAGAGGTGTTGCCTGCCCACATCTAAATTCTAGTGATTCCCACATTTCAGAATTTTGACTCAGGATTCAGCTAGGGCAAAAAGAGACTTGTGTCACCTCCCATGCAGATGACCTGGTGAGTTAGCTGTGCTTCGCTCATCCCTGCCCTATATGCTCCCTGTGTGATGGATCACCACCTGTGGGTGCCTTGTCCAGAGGTGCATCCCTGCCAGATCAAGGCAAACACATCCAGACCCAGTCATGGACTCATATTCCCCCTCCAGGTGTCTGCACTGTACTGCTGAATGAGAATCTCTGGCCTTTTCCAAAAATGGGCTTGCACCCCTCACCTGAGTTCATGGGAATTCAATTGCCCAGGGTACAACCTGCTCCTTCCCTCTCTTCCAGTTCCTTGGCTGTACACTGCCTACAGGACACATGGACCCTGCTGACACCTGGCCCAAGCCTACCCAGGGCAGGAGGAAAGGGGTCTTCCTCTGCCTACAAACCTGTTCAACCCACCAGGTGACCTCAGAACACCCCTGAAGCTCATTAACACTATTTGAGGCGGCTCTTGCCAATTTTTTGCTTTCACATCTCCTCCTAGCACCTCTGCCACAGCCTTACCCTTGCCACCTTGCTGCCTCTTCCTGGCCTGTATCCACTCTCTTTCTCTGGACCTGTACACCTATTCTCCATAGGTAAGTTGTTAACTTCTCAAGATTTTGAAGAAATCCCAGATGTGGCAAAAGAAGAACCAGAGATTCTGACTCCTGTTCAGGCATCTCTTACCCCTATTTATGTGGGAATTACTACATGGGTTGCAGAGAAGTGTTCCCTACTTTCTTTGCAAACCTCACAGCCACTTACATTGCTTGTTCACCTTGTTGTCTAATAGAGAGAGAAACCTCAGTCAAGTTGCCTTAATACTTATTTTATTTAAAGAATCAGAAACACAGTCATTGTAGTTCATTTGTACTCATACCTGCCAACATTTCCTAAACCACGTTAACATTCATGTATAACAAAAACATTTTCTGAGCTGTGCAAAGTTCAAAGGAATTGTTCAATTACTTGAACCCATTTCTAGAAGAACAAACCTGGCATTTTACAAACTGAGGCCACCAGAAGGAATCTTTTCCCCACCCTGTTGCAGGAGATGGAGATGCCCCCTCCTCCCTCTTTTCCTGGCATGACAGGTAAAAACTAGACTACAGTATGAGTCAAACCTCTCTCAGTCCAGAACTTTTTGAATGACACTGGGTCATGTTTGTATCACTGGGCTGTATTAAGTTTTCCTTAATACTTGTGCTCCTGGCATGGAAGTGATTTGTCCAAGAAGATTACTCAGTAACCCAAACTGTGATAAGCAATAAAGAGGGCCCAGAAACAGCTGCTATCAAAATAGACCACCTCCCCCCCTCTCCCCTTCCCCCCCCAATTTTTCCTAGAAGGTATGACTGGGAAGGGCTGTCAATCATTCAAAAAAATCATCCTCCTTGCAAAATATATTTTAAAGCACTGATTTAATGATATGGCATCTGCATGTTTTCCTTGATCCTTACACACACCAACTTTCCTCCTCTTAGAGTTAAGCATAAAACGGTGGAAATCTGGAACCATTTTAGATCTGGGTAAACAGAATAGCCAGCATGCAAGCTGTCAATCTGTTTCGTTTTTCTGACTGTAGTAAATACACCATGGAAGAAAATTTTAAGAGCGTTTTAACCACTGTAAGTTGTCAGAAAAAATCTCATCTCTGACAGATCTAACCCAGAATTTTTATTGGAATCAGTAACACATTTTGGCATTGCTGACTGCCTGACTGTACAGTTTACTGTTTGAGGTGCAGTGACACCAGTTCTGACCTGGACCAAATAAGTGGAACAGATATGGCTCTAATCTCAAGCAAGTCTTTCCAGAAGACATTTCTTCAGTCTCTTATTGGTTAAAAAAAAGGCAATTTCCTCTTAACAGTAACTAAATTTTTAGTGACTGAGTCATTACAATCTGGAATATCAACAAATGCGGCAACATCAAGTATAAAAAGAAACACCCTGAAAGTGATGCCCCCCGGTTTGAAGGTGCTATACTTGGCCATGAACTGTGTTTCTGGAATTGGTTTGTTAACATGTGACAGCAAGAAGAACTTATTTTACAGAGAACAAAGTCACAGAGCTGAACTTAAACAGGAATGCTCACTTACATGGGTTTTGATATGTACTAGTACACACGGCTTGAATGAAAACGAAACTTACACCTTCGCATATGAAATACTGGTAACGCAGTGATGATGTTCACCCACCGGGCCTCTTTGTTTTAATAAGATCATCTCCAGGTTACAGTGCCTCTGACATGCTTTTAAACACCCACCGCATGTGGGCTTTGGCAAACAGCCAGCTGCTGTCAGAGGCAAGGTATGGATACAGCTATGAAAGGCCTTTCAACACGATTCACTCCTCAACAGCTGATGTCTTTTTAAATACTCTCAACGATTGCATTATGACTTATTTTTTTTCTCATTCTTTTTCATACAAATTACTGGCTAAACTCACCTTACTTTTATTGCACCTTTAAGTCCCTGGTAGATGGAAGCTTATATTGCCTGACACAGTTTGTATTGTAGCTTGACGACGTTAAGAAATCCAACAGTCTCCAGAACTGTACATTTCTACAGTAAGAAATCACATTTCCATAACAATTACTGCTGTTGCAGATCAGCTCTCGTCTCCGTCATGCAATGACAGAGGAAAACTCCATGGTCCCCGTGTGTGCTAGAACCTGCAGTGCTCTTCTTATTGCCATGAAAAAGTCAATTAAAATGACTCCTCTGGGAATTACTTCCAATTCTGGAGTCATTATCACTCTCCAGACAGAACGCTGTGCTTCAGCATGGGTCTTCAGCCAGTTTAAATATGTAGGAGAAAGCAAGCATGTGTGTGTTGCACAGGCAGCCCCCCCAGGTATGTTTGTCAATGACCATGCAGCTTTTTCTCTTTTCCTCTGTGATGCAAGAACAAGCAGTCTGATCTCAATCTTCAGGTACGTTTCTAATTTTCATATGTTGAATGCAAATCTTGTTGCAGCCTCTCTGTTTAACCAAATCTTTAACAATTAAAAAAAATAGCACCAGATGTATGAAAAAGAGGAAATGTCTGATCTAGTAGGAATATATATAAAGTAGAGCAATTCTTACAGTAAAAAGGTACGTCGTACAAAAAAGCAATGGAAAGTGATACCGAAGGACAAAAATCCATGCTGCATATAATACGGGCAGAAGACAGGCAAAAGGGATTCTGCTCAAATAACCACGGTTTAATGGTGGAGCTTTGCTTCCTCCAGGACCTCCCTGGCAGCAGTGCCAGGACATGGGGTGGTGCAGCACTCTGAGTTCTTGACACCGACACGCACCGACAAACCTGCGCAGCATATCTTTGAGGTATATAGAAAGCATGACATTAACATTTTTGAACTCCTCATTCTTACTTGCACAATGATGCACTGATCTTTAGATGGGGTTTTCTCCACCCTCCCCTCTTCTTCCCTTGGTAAAAACAAAATCCCAGTTTAAGAGCTTCCTAGCACACCTTGAACTCTCAAATCCATCTTGCATAGGCCAGTAATAAGAACACTGCAGCTCTGACAAATAAGTTACAGCAATATAACAGCTTTCCTCTTTAATTTTTTTTAAAGATATCTTTTCTATAATTTACACAAAGGGTTAACAGCCAGAGTTTAGGTTACTATAGTCCAGATGGGCGTCCTTTCAGTCTGTGATTCCAGGTGGAAGGCACTACTTCAACATACCACTGTATGCACCGCACACGGTCTTGGGAGCACAGCAGGGCACTGTGTCTCCAGAGCTGCAGACTGAAGGGCCTGGGGGAAGTCTTTGGAAATAAAAATGGCAGTGGTTATCAGTCCAGTTTCTCTTTGCTGTCTCTTCTTGTGCTATGCAGTTTCCCCTGAAAACTCCTCAGTTGAGAGAGCGGTGATTCCTCCTCAGAAGCTCTCGACAAAGCTCCCAGGGAAGAGGCCCGTCCTGCCGTTCCTCTGCAACGTCCCTTTGTACCAGCCGTCCTCGCGCTTCTTGTGCACAAACACAATGTCACCTTCCTTCAGTTCGATCTCTGCCTCGCTCTGCGGTGGGTATGGGACCACAACGCGGTACCTTTGGAGAAACAAATGTGCAAAGACTTGGTTAATCTGCACTTGATGGGAGCAGCTAAGCACCAGTACCAGAGATCTAGGGAAAAAAGTCTTTTGGAAATACCAGTAGGTTTCATTTTCACACACTAGTTGTATGCAATGCAGCTACATTTTCTACTAAAACTGAATAAGACGGACATTTCTGGCCAGCTTGGCTGGACAATTGACCAGGACGTACTCTGGAGGCAGTCCATGAAAGCAGGGATGTGTTGTTAAATGGATGGACCACTCATGACGTCCCTGTCCCCAGCTGCGTGCTGAGTCTGTGCCAGGACTTGGCTGCTTTATCCTAGTGCTGCATCTCTGCTGTAACACATCTTATTCAGCTCTGCATTTGCTCCATCCAAAAATCATAGCATCATAGAATGACAGAACAGTTTGGGCTGGAAGGGACTTTAAAGGCTAACTAGTTTAACTCCTCTGCCAGAGCAGGGACATTTTCAACTCAAGCAGGTTGCTCAGAGCCCAAGTGTCAACTGCATAAATCAGCTTGGTGTCATCTGCAAACTTCCTGAGGGTGCCCTAAATCCCACCATCTATGTTACTGATGAAGATACTGAACAGCACTGGTCCCAGTGTGGACCCTTGAGGGACACCACTCGTCACCAGTGTCCATTGGGACACTGAGCCATTGACCATTACCCTCTGGATGCGACCATCCAACCAATTCCTGATCCACCAAACAGTGCACCCATGAAATCCATCCTTCTCCAATTAAGAGAGAGATGTGAGGGGCCATGTCAAAGACCATACAGAAGTCCACATATATGATATGCTCTCTTCTCTTGTCCACTGATGATAAAAAATGGGGCTTGCAATGCTGGCACTGCCTATGACACCAGCAGATATTAGCTAAAGCAGTTCACATTTTTCTTCTTATAATGTTTCTTGAGAATGTACTCTGGGTCCCTCAAACCTGGAAGGGAAGCTAAAATGGAGAGGTATCAAGTGACTTTAAAAGCACTCTCCAAACCAACAGGGAGCCCCAGTCCTGAACCATTCACAGGGCTGTCTGGGAACTTAGTTTTCAAGTGTCACTTCATCTCAATGAAGTAATGATGTGTCTGAGCCTGATACAGCTATTCTGCACTCAGAGCTTATCAGCAGGCGTCCTTCTGAGAGCACAGACCGGGCCATTTTATATCAATGCACTTGTGTGCAGAGCAGGGAATATATTCCTACTGCACGGTTGTTTTTTTCCTTCAGCACTTCTGCAGTCATCTGGCATTTGGTTAACAGTCAATAACTGCCTTGCTAATTGCAAAGTAATGAATATAGTAAGATTGTTAAAAGTTGCCAATTGATTACCTAATGTCCATCTCCTGAGAATTAATATATTCACAACTGCTGCCTGGCCACCAGTGCCTGAGTCCTGTTTGTAGCAAGATGCGTAGTTATTTAAGATAATATCCTGTCCCTGGGTCTTTAGCATGCCCTGGAGGCTGTGGACCACGGCCCAGGGCCATCCCCAGTGAAATAGTACCAAAGCAAGGGGCTCTCCAGTGGCAGTCACCCACTTTCTTTGCAGACTTTGCTCAGGTGCCTAGTGACTTCAGTTTGGAAACTAGGCACTCCACTTTGGCATGACACTGGAAATATCAACTTTGACTCTATGTCTGGACATCTCCACAGCCAAACAACCCATTACTTGGAAAACCATTAAACTCCATTTGCAGCAGGGGTTCTGTTCTAATACCCGTCTACAGGTTTTTTATCTTGACAGAGCAACACAGTCGTGGAAAATATATGTGTTCAAGTGCCATCAAAAATTTGCCAATCCTCTCTGTACCTTGGTTAATAAATCTAGTTGTCACTTCCTTCCTCTGTGGAAAAGCAAATAACAGGGGTTGAAACGTGTGCAGGAAAATGGTCTATCAAGCTATCATCTGTGGAACTGCTACACTTATAATATGAAGCTTTGCCAATTACACTCATTATGCAAATGAATGCACACATTATTTCAAACACTCTGCTGCAGTGTTGATTAATTAAATTATCAGAGTGGAACAATTTCAGCAAAGATGATGCCAAGTTTCAGAACTCACTACTCTTATGCACAATTACAGCACACCAGAGCTCTGCATCAGGATCTCATGAGGCCTTGAGAAAAAAAAAGGTTGGACCTCAACATTTGTTGGGTGCTGTGAAGGCACTCACAGACCATTCTGGCAAGTCAGGAAACAGAAACTCAGAACAAGGTGGTGTCTTGGACTGGGTCACTGAAGACCCAGCTGGGACTGCCAGCACCTCATGTTATACCAAAAGCACAGACATCCTTTTAAAGCAAAGCTACAGCCTCACAGGGATGAGCTGCTAATCCCTAAATGGTTTACATGAGGAGGCAGGTGACCACACTCAACAGGAATGTGCCCACTGTCATAAAAGGGGTTCTACACAGCATCTTCTAAGCAATTTATAGAAATAAATCTCAGTCACTGCATTGCAAAATAAGGCAGTCTTTCCCATTCAGGAAACCCTAAATGCTACTGTTTAAATTTAATTAACTACAGTACCTCAACAAGATAGTACCAAAGAGGTTTTTGATAGAGCAACAAAATACTAGCTTATCTACAAAAGACCTTGCAAATCAGTTAAGAACTCCTCTGTGAGAGATGGAAAAAGATGGGATGCCTTTTCCCACGAGAGGTTTGAAGTGGAGCCTGGGAGAGGCAGCCCGGTGGGGGCTGCAGGGGCAGCATCCTGGCACTGTGCTGGCACAGGGAGCTGTGCCACCCCTCCACACCTCCAGATGGCACCTCAGCCTCGCTTATCCTCTGGAAAGGAATTGCAAGGACAGCTATTAGCCATATTTTTTTGGCAGAAAAGGTCTCTTCTCCCAGACATCCTCCCTCACTCCCAAAAAGGCAGTCCTGGATACTTCTATTTATATCTGCCCTTTTTATTTCCCCTTTTGTCCTCTTTTCGAGAAGATGCTATAAAATAGCAGGTTTTCCTATACCAAACTGTCACTTGGCATTTTAGATGGATCTCAGCCTTCTCAATTTTGTCTGTGTCACATTCCACCTCTAAATTACCAACTTTCAAAAATGCTAATTAGCTGGGCAACAATGATGATGACAAGAGTGGCAACCATCTCTGACCACTATTAACAATATTTGGTATTTTCAGTTGTAAATTGTGTAAATCTGTCTTAAATAGTTACAATTCTGCCAAATATTAATCGTTAGCCCAAATTCTCCACAGCAGTTGGCTGTATCAGGCTGAGGGTCCAACAGTGGCCTCATCACTCCCAAGAATAATATGAGGGGTTTTAGCATGAGCAGGATCCATATGAGCACGTCCACAAACTGCTCTCAGGTCCTATGTTTTGGAGCAAAGACCTGCCCTGTGGTCCCGTTGGTCTGTCAGGGATGCTGTTCCTTCAGAAAACCACCCACTCTCAGCCAGGTCAAACCAAATTGGCACATGTTTAGGCTTGTATGAGCACTGAATGTAAATCTCTGTTGATTCATGCTTCAAGCTGTCCTAGCTCTGTGGGACCTCAGAGGTTGCATTACTCTTCCTTTCTTAGCACTGGGCCTCACTCATATTTTGCATTTTGGGGACAGACTTGGCGTTGGACATCTCTACTGTTGCCTGCTGTGACATCCTTGGATTGGGCACTTAATCCCTGGAGGCTACTGTCCAGTTTGGGGAGTTGCCCAGGAAGGGTCCTTGGTGCACAAGAGATAATACACGAGGAGAGGCTGCAAGTAGTATCAGCAAGAACTGGGGATGGGTTTTGCCTGGGCAGGGAAACCCCAGGGAGCTGGAGAGTGGGGTAAAGTTAGGAATGAGGTGGAGAAAGAGGGAGGCTGATGGGAGAAAAACTGGGAGCAGAGAAAGAAACGTGACTGTGATGAAAACTAAAAGCCCTGATAAAAGGTGTGGGTTTGGCTGTTGGGGGTGGGAGCTCGGCTGAGCTGAGTCTGGGAGAGCAAAAACCCTTGGTGGGAGGGAGCCTGGGGCTGGAACATGCCATCCCAAGAAACAGGAGACTGCTTCAGAGGAGTCTGGCACTGGGGTTGAGGGTGGGTTGGGCACCCTGGCAGCAATTATCTCACTGAGCTGGGAATAAGCCCATCCTCTGCTGTCAGCAAAGACCTTGCAATCCCTGGCCCCTGTCTTCATAGCACTTGTTTTCACAGCCAAAAGAAACACCTCTCCCACCCAGCCCTCCCTTTGCTACTCCTACTGAAATCTGGAAGGTGCAAATAAGACTCCTAACCTCAAACAGATGTCACATGATGGAAGTTCTAGTTTTGTTTCTTTTAAAGAAGCAAAATGATTAAAAATATCATGTGTGTAGATACACAAAGACATCTACAACCTTAAAAGAACACGAGTGTTCCACACCCATGCATATGAGATGAAGGAAAAAGCAAATAAAATTGTCCATGACTTTACTTCTGCTGCCTTGCAATATAATCTTTCATTATATGATTGCATACTATTTTTCCTGTAGGATGCCTGCTTCATTTAGTGCACAAGATGCTGCTCTGGATGTGAGTGAAGGCTCTGACATGGGAGCCACTCCACCTTTTGCAGAGGTTGGAATATTTCTAGCAAGTGACCACGATGAAACGCACTGGGTGGTGCAGATGTGGGGAAGTGGCTTCTCTGACTCCTTCAGCTGTAAAGCCTTGTGCCACACTTTCCACAGGGAGGCTCATCTCATGCACACTGGCTGTGTAGGAGTCCTGTCTGGTCTAAGTGACTCATACAGGCCCTCTGTCAGTGTGCAGGCAGGCACTGAACAATATTGATCAGAACTGATCAGTAATTAATGGCTGAACTCAGCCATGGACACTCTTAAAAAAACCTCCCAAAATACTTACTGAGTAAATATGTGTATCCAGGACACTGATGGAACAAGAGCAACTTAAGAAAATGTGCAATGAGGCAAATTAGGTCTGGAGGGCTAACCTCCAATCTGATCCCATTTAGAGTGCTTGAATTTGGATGCTTAATGCAAGTTCCTGTTTCTCAAAGTATCATGCACTAAGGACAGGTTGCATGAGTCCAGTCCTGTGATGCCAACAGGTCTCTTATACATTAGGGATACACAGTTAGTTTTGTAGGCAATGGATTATCAGTGACAATGGAGCATCTAGCCCAGTTGACCATCGCTTTTGTTTACCAGTGGAGCTGTTTTTTCATCCTTTCACTGGCAAATTGCAGGGATCTGCAAGGCACCCCTGCACACTACAAGCCAAAACCTGCTGCCCCATAGTGACTGAATCAGCAGCCTTAGAAGAACAAGTTGGATCTTCCACCTTTTTGATGGAAATATCTCAGGATTCAATTTCTAAGATAGTTGATGGTTGGTTCCCAGTCCTAAGGCAGGCATCCCTACTCAGAGAAGCACTTAACCATGTGAATACTTGTCAGTGTTCAGTCAGAACTTACTCCTTGGGTCACTTCTCTAGTATCACTTTCCAGGAATGAAAATAACCCTTCTGCTTTCCCTTTTGGCAAAGAAGACATACCAGCACAGAAAAATGGAAGTCAATGGGTGTTAAGCATATGCTTGAATGCTTCCTTGAATTGGGAGCTCAATTTCTAATGTGGCAGTGATTTGTAAAAAGATACATGGAAACACGGAGGGATCTATTTTAAAGATCAGACTTACTGCTCCCATCTAATTCTGCAGCACTGTTGTGTCTGTAACTTGGTTGAAGGTTGCACAAAAACCATAGAAACGCAGTACAGATATGCCAGTCGTGACAATAAGTCTGGCCACAGCTGCTTTATCACAATATAACACGGCAGAGTTAGTGCCAGTTACTATAAAAGAGTCAACAACGCGTGACATGTTTTACTCAGGTTCGCCTCTGGGAACCGTGCCAGGCAGCGAGGGGAACATGACTCACGCACACACACATGCACACTCAACTCTCCTGTTTTGCTTAATGTACAGTCACATTTTCTTCAAGGGGGTGGCAAGGGAAGTATTTTGTTTTGGTGCTGCCAGGCACACAGCACACCCCTCCTGTGAGCCGACAGTGTTGGTGGGATGTGGGCAAGGCGCTGGCCCAGTGCCTGTCTCACCGCAGTGCATCCCTGTACCGGTCCTGTTCCTCGCACAGCAGAAACTGCATGGAGCAGTAGGTGGAAAAGTGTGTGGGGCACACACAGCCTGATGGGGAATTCACTTGGCAGTCAATCACTGCCACATGAAATGACAAGGACACCACCTGGGAAATTTCTCTGCTCTGCTGCTTGTATTGCTGGATGCTTTATGGCAGAGAGCATCTGAAGGAATGTGGTTTTATAAACTGTTAGCAGAAACTACACCCAGAAGGCAGAGATGGGCTCTGACTACCCCAGCAAACTAGACAAATATGAAGGCTAAATGACAGGAGAGCTCAGAGCAATTTCCTTCCTAATCCAGTCATCCATAGCCAGGCTTTGGAATATCATGAAGAAGATAATAGTTTTCCTCTCAACAACAACAACAATAACAAAAACAACAACAACAACAACAACAACAACAACAACAACAACAACAACAACAAGACTGAGACTATAAACATTAACAGCACCTCCAAGAGGGTGAAGCTTGCTTCACCTTTCTTTCTACCTGGCTGCAACTCCCAGAAAGGTCTGCACTGTCAGGCAGCAGAATAGGCAATTCATCCCTTAAATAGTGAGTGAGCTGCAAGCAATCAGAGCCCCTTAATGCACCTCTTGGTGCACTGGGTTTGATCAGTAACCTGGATGTGGCAAGTGCTGGAGCTGCAAGCCAACCTCTATAGGAAAAGTAGCGGTGCTCTGCTGCCTGCATGAGCCTCATTTTGAATGCCGTAAATATTAAGGAATGTGCTACTTCTTCCAACCTTTCAGTGCTCTGTTTCTGTGTGCACAGATGGGCGTTGGGAGACAGAAAGCCAAGTACAGCTAAGTGTACTGAAATGCTTTGCAGCTTTTTAAAATTTCTTCCAGCATCTGAATCTGTTTATCTAACCTTTTTTTCCCTCTCCTCCCTTTTCTTTCTCAGAGAATTGCTCCTACTGTGCGGATGAAATGCACCAAAATGCAAACAAGCAAAATATGGAGCTGAGTGACGTCGAATGCAAGTTGTTCCCTTGCCAGATGTGAAAAGAACAAGTGGTTTGAAAAACTGTAATTTGTTTAAAAAAATATGTAACGTGGTATTTCTGAGAAATTTGATGATTTAATGAGCACAGATGGATGTGGGATGAATTTCTAGCAGACAAGTGTTTAATGTATCTGCTCAGATTATTCCAGGACTAAGCATTATCCTTCCTAGTGCATGAAGGTAATTAATATTTCCCATTATGGACATGAAAAACCCCATGTGATCAGTTAAGGAATGCAGATACACCAATGATATGGAAGTTAATTCATAAATCAATTAAAGAATCTTGCCTGCTGTGTATAATTATGGTTACTTCAATTATAGCTTATTTTCAGATTTAAGACTCAGGAATCAAAATACGTAAAATCAGAGTAAGTTCCTTATCACCATATACTGCAGCTGGAGGTATTTACTCAGTTTTAGCTCTCTAAATCTATTTGCTCCTGATTTCAGCACAGCTAAGAGAATGTAGGTAACCTTTGTCTCTCTGGTTCTATTCTGCCACTTAAAATAGCCATCAGTTAAATGTTCCCTACCTGGACCACCCTGAGGTGGACTGAGAAAATTGTAGGGTAATGGGACTAGCCCTGGCATATTAAATAATGTGTCTGGAGTTCTCTCTAGTAAAGCTTTGAGAGCAGTATATTAATATCCAGCTCTGGAGACATCAGGGGCTGTATTCCCCAGCTTCTCTTCATGGTTGCATTTAACTAAAGGTGCAGCAGCCCACTGATTTAGTTACACTCGTGCTAAATCTGGTTTATATTGATTTAACTTTTCTTATAGCATTAATCTGAACTGATGTAGACCAAATTAAGTGTGCCTAAATAGGGATTGGTTTTTCACTCCTTTTACTAAATTACTTTTTCATGGATTTTAAGGGCAAGAGACTACTGAGATAGTCTGTTCTCACTGCCTTCATTACAATGCTGAAGGTCTTGCCTGTATTTATTTCTGCTTCAAGTCTAACAGCTGCACCTGAACAAAACCATCTCTTTCAGAAAAAATGCCAAATCTAGTGTAAAAATATTCCCATGTCTGTCCTGACTCCAGTCTCTTACAGACTGTTACCATGCCATCCCTACTCTTTACCAAGCGTGCCAGAGCTCCCTGTGTCTATCATTTCAAGTATATAGTTTGAAATATTCCACTTTTTTTATGATGCTTCTCTGAGTCCACTTCACTTTATGTCAGATTCGCCTCTTCTGAAATATACTGTTACTCTTTGTTCACCTGATCAGGATCTGAATTAGCTCTGTACCAACAGATCTGCCCTACCCATCACCCACCTCCCACTTCAGTCCTCATTCTGCAACAGCACAGGTTTTATGTCAACAGTTCAGGTTCAGGACCTCACTCTTGTTGGGCTGCACTACATACATTAATAAAAATTTTCTAGTGATTTCTGATGTAGAGTTAGATTTGATGTCAGTGAATCAATTTTCAATCCACTTAGTATCTGCTGGGTTGGTTGTGTACAGTTTATTCAGCAAGAGGTTTTATGGTAAGAAACCAGATGCCTCAGAAAAGTTTAAGTATGTTATGGTGTCACGGGCACCTTCTTAACCAAATTCCAACCCGCATTCAGTAAGACACTGTATAAGGTAAGGACAGTCCTGTAATGTCCCTTATTAGGCATCATCAGCTTCACGATCCCAACAGGATTCAGGGTCAGGTGCCTTGCCCAGTCCATTCCCTTCAGCCTCTTCCATACATTCAGACAAAACTAGTTTTAATTTCCAACTTCCATGATTTTAATGTTATTACAAAATTTTTTAAATACCAATTCAAGAGCATTCCCTGAACAGCTTTTTGAAAATTCTTCAATGCTTTTGTAAAAAACATGTTTTCCTCAATCATCTTCTGAGTGGAAAGCATTTCAACAGCACTGTAGCTATGTACGATTTATTCCCTTTCCAGTCCTCAAGCTGCAGTCTTGTAGAAAACATTTACCTGAAGCCAGTGTGACTCTGCACATGGAGACCTACCTCTTTTCTGCAACTCACTAGCTCTTTTCTGGTCAGTTTATCTCTTTCTCCACCTGCTTTTGTATTTTGGTATTCCTACTTTTCTTTTTTCAGGTTCACCAAGTCAATTACTCCAAAGTACCAAGGTGGAGAGCAGCTGAAATGAGCTCCAGAAACGAGCAACATTTTTGGCAAAAGGTCACTGAAGATGGCCTTATCTGTAAGTATTCTAAACAAGAAGAATTTGCAACAGTCTTTGGTATTCCAGAACACAACATGTCCAGATGGGACATAGTATGTCAAGTCCTTAAGTTAAAATACTGTAATTCCAATTAAAATGTAGCATTTGCCAACAGCATTTCACCATTTCGGCTGAGAAAGCAGTGATGTCCTCCACATTTAGACCAGGGCTGTGGAGTGTCATGGACAGGTACTCCTATACATTTCTTTAAACCTGCATGGTGCACCAAATGATTTTCAATGGGCAGATGCTTGTAAGCCCTGTCTTCCTAAAAGACAGCTGAACCACATACAGTCAATCCACAGAACAGCAAAACTGCAACAACCCTTGAGCAAGTTAAACTTTCATTCCTCCTCCAATTGCTCCCTATGGATGCAGGCAACCTCAGGAGAAACACAACTTACCTTTCCCGGGGCAAAGGCTTGGGCTCTGGCCGAATAGCTGCCATGGAAGAGAGGGGTGGCCTGGCAGGCGAAGGGATGGAAAAATTCAAATCCAAGGAGCCTGTTTTCCTGTGCAGAGGCTCCAGCCCCATGGCTCCTTGCATTTCACTCTCGATAGGGCACGAGCCAGCTCTGCCGTGACTGGAGAGGGAGGAAAGCTCAGGTCCCACTGCCCCTTGCAGAACTCCTTCAATGGCTGTCTGGGGGTCGTGCGTGGGGGACACGGATGGTGGGGAGCGGGACTTCTTTTTTGTTGATGCTCCTGCGAGAAGTTTCAACAGCCCACTCTTCTTCTCCTTCTGCAAAGGAATCCAACAAAACACGGGCAGTGAGCAGACATACCAACTCCCTTTGCTTTTGTTTTGGAAAACCTCAATGTGTGAGGCAGAAAACCTCTCAAAACTGCCATAGAGGTGGATCCAGGCAGAACCTGATCCTATGAAAATCCCTCCCCATTGAAAAGGGCTTCAACTAATTCAGTAGTTAAGGACCAAACATACTGCAAAGATTATCCCCATTTTCAAATCTGTACAGGCAGTGATCATATGCCTTTTGAAAGAAAGAGTGCAGCTACAAACTTCCCATGCAGAGAAGACAGCAAGCAGAGTGCTGCCCTCTCTCTTCAAGAAGAATCCTGTCCCTCCATAGAAATACATCCCACAAGTAAGAAGTCAGGACCCATGGCTAAAAATCTCTGCTGGGAAGCACAGTGGGACAAGGAAAGATTTCAGATGCCAGCCCACTGCAAGAGAAGCATTCATCCTTACTGCCTCTTTTACTAATTGATGCAGATTTACAGTAGGGAGAACGGAGGCACGAGAATCTGGTTTAATAGCTCTTTCCAGAACATGCTCCCCTTCACATCCTGCATCGCACAGCAATAACTATTCCTGTCTCCCTCCCAGAAGCAGGTCAATTCCCCTCATGTGTTAAGGTAAAGGTATTACCTTGATATTTGAAGATAGACCACAAAATTCACAATTGTCAATTGCAGTGGCAGTGCATGGGAGGTTTCAAAGTTCTAGAAGGGTTTCTGACACAGAGAAATGAAAATACGATAACAGCACCCTTTCAATTAATAGGGAAAAAAAAGTTTAGCCTGTGTTCCTGAAGAAACACATCTGACCTTTTGAGTTTTATAACTGAGAAATCCTGCTGCACATTTAGCTCAAGCACACACAAATACCAAATTCTGTGTCCTTCATCTTGAAAGTCTTCTGGCTAGAGGTTTGTATGTAGAAACTGGCCATCCTCTGCTACATGCTCCACAACGCTAGGTTAGAGTTGCAACCAGCAATGCTGTGCAATAAGCTTTTCCATTTTTTAGAAATGACACTAGAAATTTTGCAAAGGTCTATTAGATTTCTTCTTCTTTTGTCAGAAGTGCAAGCCATTACCGAGACTATCTTCAGAGGCTCAGGGATGTGAAGTTTAGCTGTATTTGATAATTTGTTCAATAATAGGATCCCAGGGGATAAAATCAAACCCAGAAATGGAAAGACTTATGGAACAGAAACTCTATGTATTCAAGTAGGAACACTCGTTGGAAATACAAGCCAGTAATTTATTTGTTCTCTGTAGACAAAATGTCCCATTCAAGGTTTAATATTATGCTCTTTTATGTTCTGACTGCTGAAGTAATTTCTCAAAGCAGCTTTAAAGAATAGAAAGGCTACAATAAAATAAATATAAGCTTTTAGAAGATGCTTGGATTTACTACAGTAAATGTACTTGGAGTACCTGGTATCTCTACTTCCAAAGTTCTTGTTTGCACCCTTTAACTATCATGGACTGGTAAGAAAACAGAAATACCTTAGATGTCAAGACACAGAAGAGATAAAATGAAGCACAGTTGTTGTCATAGAGCCACAGTCCAGTGATTTTTGAAGTGCAGAGTCTGAACTGTGCATCCAGATCCTGGTCTCCTGCATACCACTGGTTATGTTTTAAAAGAGTGTTTTGCACTTACAGGATGAAAGGATCCATCCTGTCAAGATGTTCACCCAGGAAGAATCCATGCAAGGTAAGGGAGGCTGGCTATATGGCACCACCAGGTCAAAAAAAAAAAATTTAAATCAATTCTCCTGGAAACAATAGAAAAGCAGACAAAATGCCTTTGATAAATATCTTCTTTTCCTGATGGGAAAGGACTGTATGGAAAGTGTGCCTTCTGGAATTCACCTGAAACACCAGATAAAATGCTTCTGTTTTTCTCTATCTAATTAAGAAATATTGTTGCTGTCATCATCATTATGTAAAATTTTAAAGCTCTTCATTGCAAAACTCTTCTTTCCCTGTGGCACACTGAAACAATAGATCTAATGATCCCAGCATCCTGTGTCAATATGCATTTGAAGGTGTTCAAAGGTCAGTGACAGAATACAATAGCCATTGTGGGGCTCTGGAAAAACGGCTCTTGTGCAGCAGTGAGCACTTTGAGCGTCTCTAATTGGCAGTCTTGCAAATGCAAAGTAACTATGTGAACTAAAGCCCTGTATAACAAACAATTAATATTCCTATGTGGTAGCAGCTTTTCTAATTTTGCTTTTAATTTAAATACCTTGGCAAATTTTCATTAGAAAAACCTTGTGCAACTTAGACCATTTAAGGCACAGAAGGCAAAAATATTTGGAATGAAGGAGGTGCTCACAGCCATCTACACATTAAAAAGCAGATGAGTCTGACAGTCATTCAGTTTTGTTTACAAGAATGGCTTCCACTCTACAGGGTTAGCACTGACACAAATTTCTACTCTTAAGCTACTATCCCTTAGAAAACAGAAAGCTATAATGAACTTGCTGATCTATCCTTTGTTCTACTTTAATAAAAGGAAAAATAAAGAATTGATTTTTAGCCCCCGCTGGGCATTTTCCTAAACTTTTGAGACTAAGATCTGTGGTCTCATAAGAGAGAAGACGACTTAGTTCAATTGCTAAGCCTAGTCAGAACCTGAGCAGTACTGTCCTTCAAATTGTGGCCTTGGAGGTGACCTGATACCAACCACTTTGTGTGTGTGGAGATTAGACAGTATGTCCAGCTCTTTCTCCCTTTGAGTCTGGCTCTCAGCCTTCTGGAATCACAGGCCAGATCCTCTGCTGATGCTGCTCAGAGCATTTCAAGCAAAAGAAGCACTGTCAGGAACTGATAATTTACTGTGATGTCTCTCATGAGAAACAGATTGGGTTTGAACCTTAGCAGTTCAACCTAAACCACTACATGACTTCCTCTATCTGTAAAATGGGACTAAGTTGAAACTCCTCCTTGTGCTGTGGGAATTCACTAATGATTCTAGTGTTACAAAGCTCTGCATTTCTTGGGAGCAACCAGCTCTTTTCCATGCTTTAATATTAAAAAAAAAAAAAAAAAAAGGAATGGGATGTTAGTATGCAGTCCCAGTAGTGATTTATTGCAAATGTCCAAGTATTATGAATTCATTTAATATTTAGCGTAATAGCAGCCATCCTTCACAAGAAATTAATATTTATATGTCTATTCAAGACAGTCCTTCAGCAGTTTCACTGTAAATCAATGAAGCATTAATGGGCATAAATGCTGTAGAGAAATCTACGCCAATTGGTTACAGACTCAGTTGCTTTTGAAAAGAGGTAAGTTTACAGGGGACATATCTGATGACTTTCAGAAATATTTTTGAATTAAAAAAGATAGTTTACTTTTTTTCCATTCACAGATGGTTGTTTTATTGTTTTCTAGGAAATCTGTAGTCTACTGAAACAGCTGTGTAATTATTGAGTTTTCTTTGTCTAGTAGCTACATTTCCAATTGACTGCAAACTGTGTTTGACATCCCTACTCCCTGAATCTGCCAAGGTCAGACCTTCACATCTGTGTTGATGGATGGATTCACAGTGTGGACAGCACTTCTCCCATCTCCTGGTTACTGCCCACATGTTTATATGAATTTAAATCATCACCTTTGTGTTGCCCAGGTTTTATTCTAGGACATTCAGAGTCAAAACTTCCAAGCCATTAATTTCAAAAGGATTCAAAGGAAAGGAAAAGAACAAAATTAGCCCTTACAAATAAAGTCCAGGCTGTTTCTAGTTAAGAAAAAAACCCAGCCTGTGAACACAGACAGTATAGACAACTCAGAATTGTTTCTCTGGCACTGCTGACAGTGGAGGCTCTGTTCCTATGGTGTAGCATGAAGGAATCTCAGAGGAAATCAGTCTCTAGCAGCACAAGGATGGGATGGGCAGCTCTGTGACCCTACAGCATACCCTTAGGAAAGCCAGCACTTGGACAGGTGTTCCTCTCAATATGCCATGGTGAGAATGTTTGGAAACGTGAATACTGTCTGAACTTAAGGACTCACTAAGGATTAGATCAAAATTAAAGTCTGATATACGTGAATGTTGAAATATTTTGCTTCACAGTAATTGGGGATGATTTTTCCCCTCATTAATAACTCACTTGAAGATAATAACTAGCTCTTCTTTCAGCTCCAGAGATGAGATGAGCACAGAATGCAGCTACTTCATTGATGACTGAGTGATAACAGAGTCCCCTGTCTGCAAAGCAATAATCATGCCATAATCTAAATACCAATTACCTGTACTGGTTATATTAATACAGTTATATTTTTTTAAACCACCCAAATACATAGAACATTCTGGCTTAGTTTTCTTCCTCTGCAGCTCCTAATACTTAATTTTCTACCTATCCAGGTTCATTAAACAAATGAGGAACCCTTACTGCAGCTGATAGAAAAGCTGTCTCCAGCCATTGAAATGAGGTAATTTCTCATGCAACACCAGTTACATCAATAGATAAGAGAGCCAGAGGGAGAAGAAGAGGTTTCATTTAAAAATGAAGAAAAAAGAAACAAACTGCTTAAATGCTGCCCTGAGCCCTGCGAGGGCTCAAATGCCCTCACAAATCAGGAACACATCTATCAGTCAGTACCCCCAAAACACCATTTTAATTGCTTGTTTAACTTGGTCAGTGCCTGTTTGAGTAAATGTAAGTTAGTGGCTGGAAAACAGTGCATTTTCATTCCGATTCCAACATGGCTTGTGGTGATTGATACTTGCATTGAAAAAGTAGGTCATATTTTGGATTATGTCTCTGAGGAAAAAAAGCTATGTGGGTTTTTAAAATCTGTGAAATTATCTGACTTAAGATGTCAATAATCATTCAAAAAGCCCTGCCAAAACCCCCCAAACCCATATCATCTCAAAGGGAAGCTTCAGGTCTGAAATATCTTTGGATATGTATTTATCATGTGCAATTTGCCACTATTTCTTATGAGATATTGATGACATACTGAACAAGACAACAGCAATTATTTACTACACAATTTCTTCTGATTTTAGGGAAAGACTAGTCTGGTATCATATATTGTATGGAAATACTTGCCAAAGATTTGGTTTTTAATGGAGACAGCTGCTCCTGGCCACAAGTCTATTATTATAATCTCAGTATATATGTTATATGCCAAGAAACAAAAAGGATTTAAGGATCATAGTATCTTTAGCTTTTAAATTACAGTGACAGTAACATGCATACAGATGTGCACAAAATATTATATTTACTTATTTATTATTAATTGGAAAGTAGATACTACTAAAAACAGGGGAAAATAAATAAAATGTATTTCTAGACCTGACTGGGAATTTTAAATGTTTTGAAAACAAAACTGAGAATAAGAAATTAGTGTTCAGGTCCCAGTACAGCAAAGCACATAGGCACTTCATCATGTGCTTTTGTTGAACTGAGGTGGATGCAAGGCTCTAGAGACTACAAAACGAGATGAAGAGGGACTCTAAAAATATATTTCAATATTCAATTTAGATGGAATATTAGATCTTTCAAGCACTGGAGCAAAGTCAAAGGATAGCTTGAAGGAAAAAAAAAGAAAAAAAAAAACCAAACAACAGGAAGCAGAGAGTCTCAGCTATTGTTAAGCTTTCTGGAGGCTGCTGAATTCAGAAGAGGTAGAAGGTAAAAGAGACTAACACATTTAATGGCGAATGAGGGACAGATGACCTGCTCCACTGGTACTGTAGCAGTTTTAGTGCTACTTTCTTACAGGAACAGCTGAAACACAGCTGCTGTGATGAAGTAACTCAAAACTGTGTACGGATAAACTGAAATGCAAACACCACCAAAGAAGTGATGAAACCATGGTTCTCAAGAAGACTGTGTGACATTTCTACTTACTTCCAAACAGCCACCCTTTCTAGGACTAAGGTCAGATGGATGTGTTTTAGTCCTAATTTTTGTCCACCTCTTCCTTTGAAGTGTGAGCAACCTCTTTGGTAGACAAAAGAAAGGAGTAGGCCTGATATCCTTCCACATTGGACATTCAATTTCCTTCTTTGCTCAGCAATCCACTGAATTTCAATTATCCTAGAAGTAAGGGAAGTTCAGCTCAAAGCACTGAGATCTTCCCTCTCTGCTCCAGTCTCCTGCCCACCACACTGCCTACAGACAGAGGCATGAAGACTTGGGGCATGCCTGGAAAGCAGAAAACTTGGAAATACTCACCTACAAAATCCCTTCTTGTGGAAACAGTACTTGGGAAATGGATTTTTTTTCCCCACAGTACAGGAATTAGGGGGAACCTAAATAAGATTATCAGGCAAATGGTTGAAACTAAAAAGTAGGAAGCACTTTTTCACACAACACATAATTAAATGGAGACTTCATGCACATAGTATCGTGGAAGCCAAAAGTATGAAGAGGTTCAAAGGGGATTAGACAAATTAATGGAGAACAGACCTAGCAAGGGCTATTAAAACAGTGGTATGAATCCAAACTCTGCTTCAGTAAATCCCAACAGGTAAATGAAACAGTACTTAGAGCGTACACAGGGTAACTCCACCTCGCTATAAAGAGACTGTAAAAACAAAAACAGTAACATTCTCAGAATTATTGCTATGGTAAAAAATTTAGGTATTTTGGCAAAAGCTTAGGAAACAGGACAAAGCCAGGAATGAGACATCCCCTGTGCCTTCTCATCTTTGGGAAACCAGCTGTTCAGAGACTTCCTCAGGGGCAAGGGTCTGAGAGAGGGCAAAAGGCAGCCATCAGGATGCAGTGTCAGCCAAGGAAGAGACACAAAGCGTTGGGAACTGCAACCCCAGAGCACTTTCACAGCCCTGCAACTGCTATTTGGATTCCTCAGCTCCATCTCTGCTGTGCAGACCACAGATTTCTGCATTCACACTGCACCAAGGAGCCAAAAAATACCAGTGACAGGGCTGACAAGGCCCAATTCCTTCTTGGATACCAGCTTGCTTCCGAACCTGCATTGCACTGCCTTTGTATATGCCAAGGGCTTCCTTGCAGCTACCATGAGGGTCTCCTAAGATACACTGTGTCTTGAGGACCCAACCCAATCTGAAGCCTAGAAATGTTACACCTTTGTTTTAATACAAAGCAAGCTGCCTAAATGATTTAGACTAACTGTACTTTCTACAGAACTGAAGCAAAACAGCTGGATTGACCATGAACATTCTTGGGAAATTTTAGATTCATTTATTCAAACTAGAGGATAACCTACCACAGCTTGACTGACAGAACAGGATTCTGAAATGGGAAAAAGATGTACAAATAAATTAAGTGCTAGATAAACTACTTAAAATTAAAGTTTCTAAATAAGATGATTTAGACTGACTGGCTAGCTTGCTGCTCCATATCTCTCATAAGGAAGTGTAAATGATTTATTGGTCCTGGGAAGCACTGGGAACAACACTCACATTTTGCAGAAAGCCAGAGCAAGCTCACTCACTGAACACCTGAATGAAAGAGACTCAATGACAGAAGTCACAATGTGCTTCATCATACTTTAGTCTTACAGGTAGTTGGCTCTGGTTCTACCCATTCATGAGGGATAGATTTCGTTTCAGAAGCAAACAGGTACAATTGCTTGGCCTTCCTTTGTAATCTTGGCAAATGACAGGCAAGTGACACTTGTACTTTTATGGAAAGCAGATACCTGAGGGTAAATGGTTTGGATTAGTGGAGACCGTCTTGTGCTTTATCCCTGATGTATTTATTCCCGCTTGGTTGATCTTGTTCCAGCAGCTGTGCCACCTCAGGCTGTAATTTCTGTACTTCCAACAAACTACACAGTATTGGGCTGGCCTGCACTCAGAGGGGAGATTGCTTGTGGAAAAATCAGGTATCACAGGAAGTATATTCTCCTCTCAAAATCCATTCCCCATGGGAAGAAAAAAAAAAAAAAAAAGGTCTGTCAGTGGACAGTGCAAAATTGCCAGAATTTGTATGTATACCCATTATGGTGAAATAATTGCTTCCAAGGATTAAACAGCTCCTAAAATATACATTTAGCTGGAGACAGAGGAGTCAGCTGAGACAGAATACATCACACTTGCATGGACTGTGGCCTAGAAGGGATCAAAGCAGAAGCTCCTCTTGCATGTATTTCTGAAAATTATCTGAGCTTTGCACTGCTGCTGAGGCAGCCTGGACTGAGTGAGGGACAGGAATGAGAGGGGCCATGATGGTGCTCAGATGGTCTGACATTTTAGAAGCAGGTCCCTGACACCATCAAAGCACGAGCATGAAAATTTTGCTCTCTGAAGGCTGACCTCCAGTTTTGGCAGCTATCACAGCATCAAATCTGAGCATCCCCCAAAAATTTCTTATTTATTTCATGCATTAAAAACATCAGGCCTTGTCCATACTCCCTCCTACCATCACAACAGTGTATCTCAAACAAAGCAAGTGATATTACTAACACACTCAAGCTGATGGCTTCTTTTCTGGGTGCAAGGGAGGCTCAGTCTCTGAGCACACAGGGGTGTGCAGGGAGTCACAGGTGCTGTTTTTCCATGGGCATCACAGGCCCCGCTGCAATGTCTCTTGCACAGCAACAGAACTGTTGCCCTGCACACTGATGAGGGATCAATTACTGAAGTGCATAAGCTTTGCAGGCCAAGCAGCTGAGGTTTCTGTAACCTCCCCTGTCAGCTGTGCTACAGGCATTTTCACTTCTACTATATTTGCAAGCAGACCCATGAATTACTCCTAGGACACACTAAGATGGCTGAAGTAGTTTTCTCTCATGAAGATCACCTGATCAAGTATATTCTTCAGAAAAAAAATGAAGAAAGACCCAGAATAATTTTAAAGTATTGGAAAGAAAGTGGTTGTCAGTGTCAGAGGAATGACCAGGCATGTAAATGACAATTTGTTTGGTAAAGTCACCAAGGAACTGTCACATTCCAAATGCCACAACACTTGGGTTGAGAGATTTTACTTGAGAGCTTTGCCATGGCAAAAAGCTTGCTTTCTCAAGTCTTGGTAGCTCATGTCATAAGAGCATCCTCTCTTCAGCAAAAACTAATATTTAATCTTTTTTCCTAGTTTCATTTTTTTCTTAAAAAAATACACACATGCTGCCCCCATTTGCTTAAAAATACCCTATACTAAAGACAGGTCTTTAGGAATATAAAATTCCTATTTGTTAAATTAAAGTGCAGAGCAAGAAGGATCAGCAATGAGAAACAGAGCTAACCAAAGGGAATAACTAGGGCATAAGCAGGGAAGGGGAGCCAATAGCACTGTGGCTTTTTTTTTTTTTTCATTGTACTAACCCTGGTTTTACTTTGCTATCCTGTCCCCTCCAATCTACCTTCCCTTTGTCTGTTTAGCCCTCTTCATTTTCCCTGCCACATGACCTGCAGATATGACCATGTAATGAAATGCAACTGAGACACTGATTTAACTAATTACTGCTTGTCACACGTGCTACCCAAGCCTATGTTCTCCATTGCCTCATTCCATGCCAACTGTGAGAAAAAACACATTAGCTCAAATGTCAGGCTTAAAGTGATTTGGGTAACCCAAGATGTGTGAGGGTATGCTTTATGCCAGCACTGACAGTAGGGTCATGTCAGTGGTGCAGCCAGTGAGAAGCATCTCACATAGGCTACACACAGACTCACATCTGTAACCTCAAGTGAACACAAATTTGTTGCATGTCTGAATTGTGCTATGCAATAAGGCAGTGACATCTGGTTGGTGTTTTCATTTGCAGCTACTGCAGAAATAATTACCAATGACAGCACATATACAGCATATTCCTCTTGACTCTGCCAACTAGTTGACTGCTGCAGAAGAGGCCAGTGTGACCTGAAATAAATGGTGACTCCTTTCAACCAATGGAAAGAAATGGTCAATTTTAACAAGTAAGTTAAAAAATGCTTCTGTGAAGATGTTGGGCAAATATAGCTCACATCTGAAAATGATGGAAACTATATAAAGATAAAATGACTACTGCACTGGAGCAGAAATGACAGCTTTGTCATTCCATCTCTGAGCCTGCCTACCACAGATGAAGATGAAAAAACCTTTACACAAGTCAGATAACGGTGCAAAACTGCAGGGGTTGATCAACAGACTGGCAGGCTTTCTTATTTTCATTTTAGCAAAACAGAGTGGGCAAACATTAACTTAGAATTGTCCCATCCTCAGTTTGATCCTGGTCGATTGGAATGTCTGCCTATAAAGATAACAGAATTAGTAGCCCATTAGTTAAGCAGTCACGACTTCTAGTCAAGGTCCTGTACTATGATTACTTTGCTGAATCTGACAATCTTCCCAGAGCAGAGTAGGCAATATGATGAATATCTCGCACAGGTTTGTTCTTTCAGTTTCTTCATGCCAGAACAGCAATGTGTTTTGAGGAGCATCTTCCAGTCTCCCTCTTTTTAACTCAGCAAGAATTCCAACTACAGACAACCAGATGCTACCAGTTGCTTTGCAATGTTTTCCAGTTAATGATTTTCTATCAAACCATGAGGACATTTCAAGTATGTATGATCAGGGCTTGTCTCAGTCCCAGTGCTAGTCAATCTTTCCATTAATTACTTGCTGTGTGAGCTACTGAGTGTACTTTTAAAACTAGCAGTGGGTACTGAGCTGATTGAGTCCACAAGCAGTGTCCTGGTTTTACCTGGGAGTTAATTTTCTTCACAGTAGCTTGTATGGTGATATATTTTGGATTTGTGACCACACAACATTAATAACACACCCTGTTTTAGTTAGCAAGCAGCCCTTGACATTGTTAAGGATTTTTCTGCCTCTCACCCACCCACCCACCAAGGGGGGTGGGAGTGCACAAGGAGTTGGGAAGGGACACAGCCAGGACAGCTGACCCCAAGTGACCAAACAGATATACCAGCCATATGGTGTCATGCTCAGCAATTGAAGGCCTGGGGAAGAGGTAGGAAGTGGGGCACATTCAGGGTGATTCTGTTTGTCATCCCAAGTCACCATTACTGTAACAGAGCTGAAGATCTGTCTGTCATTGGGAAATGGTGAGTGAATTCCTTGTTTTGCTTTGCTTGTGCACAGTTTTTGCTTACCTATTAAACTATCTTTATATCATTCCTCATTCCTCTCATTTCTCACTTTTACTGATTCTTTCCCCCTTACCACTGTGGCAGGGAGTGAGTGAGTGGCTGTGTGAGTCTGAGCTGCCTGCCAGGGTTAAACCACAACAGTAGGATTAACAGGGTAAGAATTTGAAACAATTTTCCTAAAATGGAGAAATTATCCCAGATCACCATAATGAAATCTGCAAAGACAAGCATGATATACAACTGTTAGGAACCAGAAAACAAATGCTGCAATATGAGGAGTGACTGGCCAGCCAGCAGTTCTGCAAAGGGACACAGAAGTTACACTGGGTTACAAATTGGGAGTGAGTCAAGATGCTGTTGTGAAAAAGACAAGCTTTATCTGTAAATAACTTATATACAAGTAATAGAAAGTGCTTATTTCACCCTAATTTGCACTAACCAAGATCTCAGCACAACTCCACTCTGGGACACTGCTCTTTAAGACTTCAGCAAGCTGAAGACTGCCCAGAGGAGAGATGAAAGTGTAATCACAGGTCTAGAAAACATTACTGTGAAGAAAGGCTAGGAACTGGGCTCAGTGATGTTGAAAGAAGAGAATTCTCAAGGACCAAACTCATTATTAGTCCTCTTACATGTGAAAGGCTGTCAAGAGAAAGCTGATCAGCAGGTCCATCAAGCAAGATATGACAAAGCAAGATTCAATCATAACCATGAAAGATTTGTGAGGGATAATAGGGAATTTTCTGACCCAAGGAATATGAAAGTAGGGAATGGATTGTTCAGGGAAGTTGAATTGTCTTAATGGAACAATTTCAAGAAATGTTAGGCATCTCTGTTGGGTAGTTGGCATCCAACTGACTTTCTCACAGCAGATGAATGGAAATCCATTCCAGGCTTTGGGGTCACCATGCTTACTACCTCCCCTGTGTCACTGTCTCTGCTGGCCAGTTGTATCTCTCAACGAGGTTCACTCTAAGTCTGCTAACCAAGAGTATCTGGCTGTGGGAATGGAGAGGGCCCCAGCGGCCCTGCCTTGGAGAGAGGCCTGCTGAGGAGATAAGAAAGGGAGTGCACAACCTCCTGCCAGACCCCCAAGATAAGAAAGTAACTTTTCAGCCACAGCGACCAAGAAAGGTCCTGTAAGCCCCCAGAAGTTTGAATGTAATTTGCTGTAACCCATTGGCCCGTGCTCCTCCACTCCCACCTTGGTTTGCCCATAAAAACCCCCTAGATCGCCCCGCTTGTCAGGGACACCCGTCACTGGCTCCCCTTCGCTGGTGCTCTACAATAAAGCTGACTCCTGCGGAATCGCTATACGGGACCCTCCTCTCTTCTTCCCGGGCGAGCAATAGAGGCTGCCTCGCAGGACAGGGCAGGCAGAGCTGAAATCACATAAGAGCTGAGAAATCACTAAGCTGCCCTGTCTCTGCTGAGAGAAGCCTCCGGCCCGCTGAGGGGGTGCTCTGGCCCCTAGAAGGCTGTCTCTGGTGAGATACCCTTTTGGAGTGGCTTCTGCCCCCTGGGTTCGAACGGCAGACCCCAGACCAGCGGCTGGAATATCTGGCTTAGATCTAAAACCTGTCCAGAAAAAATTTAAAAGTTGGAAAATCAGTTCCCTCTTTTATGTCCTGGTCAAAGCCTAGCTTATGCATTTCCCTTGCCACAGCAGGCAATGTTGTGTTGATAGGATCTGCCTGCCTGACCTCCTCCCTTTTCTGTCTCAAAACTAAAAATATAAAAAATAAAATGAAGCTGTACAGGAAGGAATAGAGATCTCTGAGATCATAAAAAAGCCATCTAGTTCCATTTAAAAATATACTAGTTCTGGACTGATCATGAACTGGGAAAAAAACAAAACTACAGCACAAGAAATCTACTGTAAAGTAAGTTGGCCATGGACTTGCATTAAATTACTTCTTCTCCCCCTGAGGCATGTGGTGGTGAAGCCCAATGCCAGTCTGCTTCTGGTGTGCTGAATACAGTGATCTGGGACTGAACATTCGTATTACAGCTTCTGTAGTCTTAACTTACAGAAGCATGTCAGTGAATATGAATCAAACTATTTTGCAAAAAAAGGCAAAGCAAGAGGTTGAGTTCTGCCTTTATAATAAATTGGTTTTTAGAAGGTTGAGTGCTTAACACACTATACTAATTGATTACAGGCAGCCTGCAGATGTAGTGTCAGAAAAGTGACTTTTGCATGGTGTACTTTTTGAATTCCTGAGACTAATCTTTTCTCTAGAGGGCAAAATAGTAACATCTTTTTTCAGTCCTTCAGAGATGAGCACTGACTCCATTTCTTCATTTGGTTCAAAGAGAATTATTAGATGCTTGAGACACTTAGTTGAAAAAAATAACAATCCAGACTGACTCTAAAGTGGCTTCACCATTTGGCAAAAGAAAGGTGGAGGGATTGTAAAATTTTATGCTGCTTCTGCAATATGATAATAAACAAAAGTGTACAAAATAAGATAAATATCCCTTTGCTATAACTTGGTTATGCCCTCGAGTTACATAACAAAAATAGAAACATGCCACAGATATTTGTTGACTGTTTTAACATGCTATTCCTACAGTATTGATGTTTTGTCAAAAACAGCAATTTCTTTCAGTTTACGTAATTCTTCTAGCAGAGCTTGCTGAAAGATTTCTGCATTGATTGTAGATATTTTAACCCACCTAGGAAAGAGAAACATGGGCACTGAAAAGTTGATTAGAGACAATTTTCACAGGAAAGTTCAAGCTTTGTCTCCATAAAAAAACCTGCATTGGCACTTTAAATTCTTGTAGCTCAGTGAGTAATCTCTGTTGCCTTTTGGTGGTTTAATACTTACTGGCTTGTGAATTCATAGTTGGAAAACCACTGAAGAAAACAAATGAGTCCTGAATGTGTGGGATGCCAAGATGCCACCAACTCTGACACACTGCAAGTTGTTGCATTGTTTTCAAGGCATCCAGCTTCCTGCTCTGTTTTTCTGCTGGAACGGTTTCATCCTGCATGTCTTCCTTCCTGGGAGTGGTGGGGTAGTGTCAGCTCATGCCAGCTCTGTGTTTCTGCTTCAGGCAGATAGGAGAACTACAGACACAGGAAGAGCATTCACACTCTGGGATTTTTAACCCATGCATGAGGACTGGGAGCTTGATGTCATGAGGGAATGAGAGATCAAGAGATGTTCTCCAGGAACAGGGCAGGGAGAGGGCAGAAGCCATGAGGGGATGTTCAGCTGCAGAGCTGTGTGGTCTGGGGTGGGGATTGGCCACTATGATCCCGCAACAGGCGGAATGTGTCAATGTCTCCCATTGATAGCACAAGAGTGCTTACATTTCACCCAACTAATCCAAGGACATACTTGCCATCCCCACCCACAGCCTGGCCCCATCCAGCCATCTGGTCCTGCAGGATTTCTTCTGCAGGCAGGGGAATGCCATGGGAACGCCAGTGCTGGGATGCTCACACGCAGACACACACTCGCGCACACATACGCCTCCAGCCTTCTGCTTCCAGTGCTCCCTTGCATGCTCTTTCTTTTGTCAGTTGTACTTCCTTCCTCAAGCCGTGCTAAGGATTTAGCAAAAGCTCATGGGTCCTCTGTGCTATAAAATTAGCTCTCTACAGGTGCCAGGAGAATTCTGTGCCTTGGCATCCAAACAGCTTCATCTCCAGTTAGCAGATAAACTGAATTTCCTCTTGAAGTTAAAGCACTCTCCATCTTCTCTTCCCAGGATCTGCTTCCCCTTAAGGCTGTAGAATGCAGCACAGAACCACTCAAAACAGTGTTAGAGAAATCCACTGTGGACACTTGAGAAATCCTGTGACAGCACTGTGAGGCAGATAAGCAGAGGCGGGGGGAGAGGAGAGAAAAAAGGAATAGCTTTTGGAGACTGCTTGGCAGCAAAGTCAGCGCTTGAAATATCTGTGGGGAGTTTGAAAGCATTTCCTAACATCAAAAATGTGAAGAAGAAAAAGAAATTTTGATCAATGACTTATTGCCCTTGATCTAAGCAAAAGAACCCTAGCCAGTCAGAAATAACAGAAATCTGGTTTATTGTAAAGTTTAAGTTTTCTATGTTTTGACAGCTGGGACTCATGCTTTTGGCTGGGTAATTTGCCAGCCTTAAAATATTCATTGCTGAGTTGTCAGGTTTTTGTCCTTTCAAACTGAGCTCTAACGATGAAGGAGAAGGTGCTGAAGAGATTTTAAGCATGACTTTTCTGCCCTAAAACAGAATTTTGTGGCCTGAGTTCACATGACCAGAAAAAGAGGTTTCCACTCCCTGGCCAAGTTTCTGGTGAATCACTTGCTAGTCACTGAGCCAAGATTCACTTTCTGGAGCATGGGAAGCAGTGGTTCATTTGTGATGAAGACAGCCCCTTTGCCTTTGTTGGGAGTAAATGGATTAACAGTACATATTCTGGGTACAAATCTTGAGAGAACTGAGCTAAAATATTCCAGACTAAAGCATCCTTACCAAGAAAAAAACTGGAATACGTTACACTGAAAAGTCATAGCTGATTCTGAAAATGATCAGTGAAATGCTGGTGTTGGTGGCTCCTGGATCAATTCAGATGTCTTACAGAGTATTCAGGAAAATTAGTGTCATAGAATTTATTCTTTTTGATGCAAACCTCAAAATTACTATTCCAATGTCACTGCCTCTTAATGCATCCTACACTTATTCTAAGAATTCAAGTCAGGCTCTTCTGGTCTTGTGCAGTTTTTTATTGTTATGTCTTGCACTGTTTTCATTTAATCACTTGGTTGTTATTGTTCCATTTCACACCTGTGCAACTTAGTGGGCTTTCTTAGTTGAACATAAGGGAAATATTTTTCCCAAACTGAAAAATGTTAAGTAATTTCATATCTCCTAAGAAGACTGAATTCCTCTTCCAAAAAACTCAGGGTCAGCCTTATTGACTTGGTATATGAAAAACCTGCTTGCATCAACTTTATCCTTAGCTTCATCTACTTGTCACAGGTGACCACTATTTTCGTCACATCATTTTATATCTACAAAGTCCTTGCAAATGCTCAACACTTCATTTTTGAGACTGACCTTTAATTTTCTGGAAAAGTAATTAAAATTTCTTTGGGAATATGAAGTGATAACAAATCTCTTTCACTCAGGGACAAGTTAGTATGAGATGAAGTTGCAATGCAGAAATGACCAGTAAGTACAAACTGGAAGTGCATAACTGGTTCTTCAGGCAGTTTCAGGCTGACCATCTGATAGCTTAATTGGACAGCTGTAATAACTAAGGTCAAAGAGCATCTCAAGATTTTATGAAGACAAATTTCTAAAGGGCCTTTGATCTTGTCTCCAACTCTACATCAAGCCAGGGTGGGTGACTAAGTACAGGTAGGAGGCCTGCACTGAGGGATGCTGCCAGGTAGGACTGAGCACTGGGTTGAAATTTAGGAGAAGGAAGAGAAAGGCACTGACAGGAATGGGCAGTGGTGGAGAGGGAAGTCTATCTGGTCATGTTCATTCTGGCATAAAAGACAAGGTCAGGATTTAGCAACAAACCTATGTGTGCATCCACTAATCTTTTTGGGTTTGGCTTATATCAACTTCCTGCTCTACTCTGCACTGGTGTGGCCTCACTTCAAGCCCTGTGTCCAGTTTTGGGCTCACAATATAAGGAACATATAAAGCTATTAGAGACTATACAAAGAAGGGCTATGAAGATGGTGAAGAGCCTTGAGAAAGTCATGTAAGGAGCTTCTGAGGTAACTTATCTCATCCTAGAGCATGAGAGGAGACCTCACAGCAATCTACAACTTCCTCATGAGGAGCAGTGCTGGGGCAGGCACTGACCTCTTCTTCTGGTGCCCAGTGACAGGATTCAAGGCAATGGCCTGAAGTTGTACCAGGGGAAGTCTAGGCTGGATGTCAGGAAAAGTTTCTTCACCCAGAGGGTGGCTGGGCACTGGAACAGACTCCCCAGGGAAGTGGTCACAGCACCAAGCCTGACAGAGTTCAAGAAGCATTTGGACAGTGCTCCCGAGTACAGGGTGTGCTTCCTGAGGTTGTCCTGTGCAGTGCCAGGAGTCGAACTTGATGATTCTTGTGGGTCCCTTTCAACTCATGATATTTTATGATTCTATGAACTAGCAACCTCCCAGGACAACATAGGAGCATAGTTTGTCACACTACTTACCACGACTGTTCTTCATGAGCAGTCTAGATGTAGCCATCCTATTTTGGGTAGAAAAAAAAGCTTACAAGTCATGCAGGGACATTTGCAGGGCCAGAAAACAGGGCCCTGTTCTGTTTTGCAATGTAGTTCTCACACCAGCATCATGCCAAGCATACTGTATCATTTGAGGAATGCATTTATTTTGAGCAGGACTGATACTTGAGAAAGTGAGTGACACTGGTGAAAACAGACAGATGTTTACTGATTCAGTCTTCACATGCAAAACTGTTGGTGTGTGTTCAAAGCAATTTTCTGAAGACATTTCTCTTCTTATCTTAACATCAGGAAACAGCAGCCTAGTGTATTTGCCCATTTGTTGTGACTTGTTAATCTAGATGCTTTATATGTTCCAGGGACAGATCTTAAATTTAAAGCTGCAAACAGACTTGTTCTCTCAGCATACTTGTAAGAAATGTTTAATTTTACATTGCCAATTTTCAAATATTTCAATATCGTCTGGCTAGGTAAAACGGTAAGGAATTGCTGTAACACAGTGATGAATTAATGAATTGCTTGATAGTGCAAGCTCTTATTTTCTTCTCTGTCAGCTCTTGGGCTAGACATTTTGGAAGAGTTTAATCAAAATCTTCATCAAAAGCCAAATGAGTGGATTTTAAAGAAAGTTTAATTACAGTGGTCAAACCACCCAGAATGATTTGCTTGATTTGATTAACATAATGAGGAGCTCATTTAATGAGAAAAGCATTAATTCATTCAAACAAGTGGTTTTATCAGTGGTATTAAGCATCAACCCAGATTATGTGCAGCAGAAACTATTATAGCAAAAATTGAGCAAGGTCAGGGCAGTAGTCATACCATAATTACAAGCTCTCAGCTGTAATCTACCAGTTGAACTTGGGTAGTATTCACCCTGCCCAATAAAGCAGGATCCCTATTTTAAAAAGCCCCCAAACCATAGAGTTTTTCTCCAGTTCCACAGTTGAGATGTCCATCTCTTTCTTTCAGATATTCAGAAGATTTGGGAACTGGGACTGAATTTTTTGACTTTCAGATGGCTACGCATGCAGATATTAGTAACAAATGACAAAGAGCTCAAAGGAACCCTGCTACCATTCCACATCCCTAAAGGAAATGGATGTTGTCCATTTGCTCTGTTTCATCTCTTTCCTGACCTTGTGATGTCTTAGGGATGCTCCCATCCCTAACCTGGCATAGAGTGACCCTGGGGTAAGCTTAGTATTTTACTTCTGGGGAAAGGAACCTCCTTTTTGGAAAAAGAAAAATAAAATTACCTCAAGTGTGAAGTATTTAAGAAAAAGAAGAGTCTCCTTCGCACTTTTCTCTCTTCCACTGTCTTCTTTAGACACATTTCACATCCTATTTTTCAACTTCCCTGTTTCAAGACCCCTTCCTATGGGCTTTGCAGAGCACCCTTCACCCGGATCACCCATTGGCACCCCTTCTCTGGTGCTCCCTGCTCTAAATCCCAGCAGCTGCCAATGCTCTTCTCTCTCCTGTGCTGCCCTGACCACTGTTACCTCTCTGACTTGTGCCGTGCTCCCTCACCTTTACTCAGGCCACTTGTTATTCCTGCAGTGTCTGTGCCATCCCTGCAGGAGCCACCTTTCCTGCTGCTTCCTACTGTGCCCGTACTGCACTGAAACTCCTTTGATTTTCAAGTGCTCTACTTCTCAGCCTGCTTGGCTGCCTGGGTACTTTCCCAGTACTGTAGCACACTGGACTTAAGCACTGTCTATGGCACAGCTTTTCATCAGCTACCATCAGCACCTGGTAAAGGAGACAATGCCTAAAACTGTTCCCTAAGTAGAGAGAAGGCTGGCCAAGGAGCTGAGATGTGGAGCACAAGCCCGGTTACAAATGGGATCCTCCAGGATTAGATGCAAACCAACTGGCATGGAGGTAGAATTTTACCTCCTGATTAACTCAGCAGGAATATGACAGTAAGACACTATTATTAGGGTACCTAAATGAATACAAGTACCAAGGTTCACCTGCAGCTTTGGAAATTTGGATCATGATCTTCAAGAAATAAGCTGAAGCAGAGAACTAGAGATACCCAAAAATAGACCTAAGGATTTATTTGCTATATTAATAGAAAATTAACAAGAAAATCACTCATGCCGATTTGAAAAGCATAATCCTTAGGATTCTTTCTGCCAATTGCCTTTAAACCACAAGGAAATGAGTAAAAGTTGCAATTGGAGTCCCTTGATTTTAGAGAGATCTTGGGATTTGTTTATATGTGACTGCTGCACACCAACAGGAACCTGTGATATTGGCATACAAATGTCCGCCAGAGGAAAGCATTAATAGCAATGACTGCACCACACAATCAACAGGGGCTATTCCTGAGGTAAAGTTGATTCCATCTTGGAACAAGCAACACAAACAGCATGCATGGACTCACTGCAGAAGCTGCCCCTTGGTGTCACACTTAGTATCCCTGAGTGGAATCGATATGGGAAATCATAAACCATAAATTTTTAGATGATCATATCTTAAAACACTTTTCCCCACTATCTCCCAGCCCAGGCTTCAAGCAGACAATCAACAATACTAAACTTATAATCTGAAGAAAATTCCCCAAGGACCAACATATCTCACTGTACTAGAGTGATAAATGCAAAAATTGTAATTTATCTCCATAGCCCTCAAAAGAACCATGAAAAACAATGGATCCTTGACAAGTCCATCCCTGAATGCAACTACTTCTTTTTATGTACTATGTGCCATCTGTACCATAGTGAACTCACAATGACAATTCCTGCATAAAGGAAAACCATGGTTAATAACAAGAAAATGTCTCCTAAACCAGTTATTCTCTGATCATTCAGCCTTTTTCCTCAATGGTATCCTACAAAAGACACTGGAAAGACTAAGTCAGGATTAAAGTTAACAATTTCATGGGACTCCAAAAATTGTTGATTCTAACAACAACATTGCTAATTTTATGGCACATTACAATTTACATCACATATGACTTGCTAATCTCAGTTTCTCAGGAGATAATTACCTGTGCATTTCTTCCATCCTGTGTTCAACAGAGCTGAAGACCTTATTACCTCTTCTCTTACTAACTTCCCCTCTGTTCCTTTCATCTCAAAATACCTGACTGATTAATATAATGAAACTGAACTCAGAAAAATTGCTTCTGATCTTTGCTTATCTGAGAGCTTACTAGCTATGTTCCTCCTTCTGTTCTTTGCTCCTCGATCTTGTCTGATTTTTTCTTATTTACGTGCACTGATAACAGATACTGCCTTTCTCCACTGATATTCCCTCTGAGTGTTATGACACCTTCCTATTTACCAAAAAAACCCACCCAATCAGCCTTAATTTTGAAAACATCAAGCCCTGTTACAGATATGCTTTCAGTTCTGACTCACAGATGCCTTTCTGAGTATGGCTTTCATTCTGGCATTATCCAAGCTCTCAATTGCTTCAAAGAAATATTTGGGCTTAGCAAAGAGTAATAACACCACTTATCTGGCCAAACATCAGTCAGTATTTCTAAAAGGAAAGGACACATTGCTAATTCAGATCTTTCTAAAAGAAAGTGAACTATAACATGGACAAGATTCAGGGTAATGTTCATCCAGGGCAGTCACGTATTACCCAATTGAGTCAGAAATGACAATTTTTACTGTCACTCCTCTCTGATACTTCCCAGATAGTGAATTGGTCTTTGGCAACACTCATTGCAATGGTGTTGTATATTATTTTCTTCTCCCCTTCATGAACGGAGTTCAAAAACCTCTTAACTTTAATGCTCTGCATCCCAATTCAGTAACTTTAAGCTGTAACAGCTTGGGAAAGATTAACCAGTATCTTAGGATTGTGCTCGATATAATTTTGCCTACAGACTTTCAGTGTGCAGTATCACATGCATTAAAATATATGGACCTATCACTTAATGTGTTTTAGGAAGTAATAAATAAGCCAGTACACAATGCTCTGAGGCAATATGCAGCTCTACCACCTCCTGCCAAATGCTATTCCCTTCTGTGGACTTGCAAAACTGGCAGGTGTTGCTCTGCTTCCACCACATTCAGTCCTTGACGACACCTGAGAGTCATTCTTTGTAAGCAAGTACCTAAATGTCACATCCAGGGCAGAGTTTCCACACCCTTCTTCTTTCACCAAAATGCAGAGAAAATTCAAGACAGGATTAAGGAAAGCATTTTAAAACTTGTATTCCTCATTTTGTGCAACTAGGGGTTATCTGTAGCCCTGAGGACACATGAGACCTGCCACCTCAGCATTACCATGAACAAAGAAACTGTTTACTCTGTATGTGTCTGTCACCATGGAAAAGATATGGGAACATATGGAAAGGATTTTTTTCAGGTTCAAAGGAAAAGCAGGCCCCCACATCTCTTCCTCCTACTCAGATACAAACCAGGATCTTGCTCTGCTAGCCAGTACAGAGATAATCTTCAGCACTGATATATAGGAACTGCTGACACAATGTAAACATTTGGTAAAAGCAAAATATTTGCCAAGAACCTAAAAGGCTGGGAGCTTAAAGCAGCTCTCCTTGCTGGCCTTCCTTAGGAAGGTGTGCCAGGGAACATGTACCCAGCTATCAGCCCCCCACTGCTGGCTCCTAAGAGATTGACCCTAGAGTACACTGTACCTACATCCCATCGAGCACTACAGATTACCTTCTTCTCTTTTGTCTGTGCCACTGCAATCAAAGTTTCTTGAAGAAACTGAGATGTTGCTGGAAGGGCAAAACAGCTCCTACCACTCACGGGTTTTACTGTGCCCGAGGCACCTGCTGCGCGGTTGCTGCCGCCGCCCTCAGCCTCTTTGACGGGGGAGGCAGATGGATTCTGACTCGGCCATCCGGTTCTGGCGGCCAAGAGCCCGCTACATCTCGCCGCACCACTGCAAATTTGCAGGTCTCGGCGCTGATCATTGGAAGAAACACACAAATTCACCCCGTTCAACCTTGTTTCCCATCTGCGAGCAGGTAACGCGAGAGCAGCGTTGAGGATGGTGGCGGCGGGAAAGGTGAATTGTGGAAATGATGTGAGATGAGGATGCCCAAGCTGTCTGGCGATGGAAGCCCGCTTTCGCAGGGTGCCTCCCCAACAGCCCCGTGGGAGGGCGATGCGGCAGCATCACGAGGCCCGGCAGAGGCACGGCGGCCCTTACCTTCTCATTCTTCCTCTCCTCGGGTTTGCCG
>WEIU01019311.1:269809-290536 GCA_013389925.1 Aegithalos caudatus
CCGCAGAGGCGAGACCGTGGCCGTGGGTCGCTCCGGGGCCGGCACCGCCGGGTGCGCTGCAGGAGGAGCACAGGGCGCGGTTAAATTCCCCTCGCACTGCCTCGATGGGCCCTTGAGTGGCCGTAGCCCACTTGGTCAGAGCACGGTGTCAACAGCACCGGGGGTTCCAATCCTCTTAGGGACCATCCACTTAAAGAGTTGGCGTCGATGATCCTTGTGGGTCCCTTCCAACACAGAATGTTCTGTGATTGTCTGTGAAGGTGCCAAGGGCCCGATGGCGACATAAGCGCTGAGCCTTTGCCCAGGAGATATCACCCTGCAAATGTTTTTGTGGCTAATTCCCCACCTGGCTGCAAAGCCCTGTCCGAAGTCACCAAAATTGGCTTGTTCCCCCCCAGTGATGCCACTGGGGAATGGCATTCACTATTCGTACCCATGCCTGGAAATAAATACCTAACCTGCTGCCCTTAAAAAAATACATTATCTCGTTCTAACTGAGCTGTTTTCTGCACCCCCAGGCCCCACTCCTAATGTAATGGGCTTTGGAGCAATGCAACACGGGACCTAAGGGGTTAGCCCAGATGATCCACGCTGACCCTGCAGACGGCAATTACAAAAGGAGGTCTCTTGTTTCAGCCCTAACAAAATGATCAACATCACATCACTGTGCTGCACTGGATAAATTAAGCAGAAATCCACTGGAGGATTTCTGAGCTCAGCCTCCTCTCTGCCAGTTAAGTCCCTAAGGGATTCTGCAGTGCCTTTTAGCCTGGCTGCTCCTGCTAAGCAAACCCTGCCTGCAAGCAATGGGAACCAGGAATTAGAGCTCGCCCATTTAATGGTGACTGGGACACTCTGATGAGGTGACTGTGACACACTGATGAGGTCAGCTCCCCAGGGATTCCAGAGCATGTTGCATGCTTCAGGATGCAAAAAATGTGACAAAGCTCCACAATGGTGTGTATGACTTCCAGCTTGGTTGATTGCTTAGGTGTTACCTAAATACAGCTCCACTTCAAGTATGTACAGCCTAGAAGCTGAGTCCATACTCAGACATTCCCTCACATAAATGATTCAGTAATAGGACTGGCTGAAAAGTGCCCATTTAATAAATGATTTCAAGGTTTCATAATCTTGTTTAGTTCTGTCTCCATGCAAAATTTGAACCTCTGAAAATTTTTCTGAGCACAACATGCTCTCTCATCCCACAATAGCCTCTATTTTGGTCAGGTTATTCACCTGGGATGTGAAAACATAGAATGTGATCATTGCACTGTTCTCTTATGTGGAGAACAGCTCTGAAAAGCCCTAAATTCCCTTGATGAACAACATGAGCCAGTATAGCTTCATGGTTGGTCTGGCTGAACTACATCCATCCCTGACAGAAAACTTTGAGTCCAGCAAATCAGCTTTTCTTTGACCAAGATGCATTTTACTGGAAAATTTCTGACCCACTTTGATCTGTCATTTGCTGACAGATTCATCTGAAGGACAAACTTTTATGCAGATGGAGTTCACTCAATCTGTAACTAAACAACAATGCTAGAACAACTCAAACCACTAGTTTCCATTCCTATGGTTATCAGTGGCACCCATTAGTAGGGATTAGATTGATAGAGTGCCATTAATCATACTCACTACACCAGCTGAGCACTCCAGCCAGGAGGGAATTTCATCTCCCAGTCTTCTGCCCTATTATCTGATGTGATACTGAACAGGATGGGCCAATCATCATCAGATTAACACCTCCAAAGTTTATGTGATTCTCCCCCACAGTAGCTCCTTGACTCTATAACATCTTTTTTCACTAATGTTTATAGCGAATCAGCTACACTATCTAGTAGCCAGTGTGTAACTTGATACCACTTTAACATGTAGCATGAGGAAGGCCCTAAAAGTTGTTTTTACAGACACGTTCAAGACTATTTTTACTATTAGTTATCATCTTCCCCTCCCAGGACTACCAAGAACATGCACTGAAAGTGCAATTCACTTCCAGAAAGCCAGGTAAGGTACCCACCGGTTATCTGGAAGTGATTCCCTCCTGATTTTTCCATTTGGAACCTGACTGATGATCAGTGTTGCTATGAGAAATCTAATTTTTTGGGATGGTTAAGCTTGTAAGATCTAGGTTTTGAACTACTGTTTTGTAGGGAGCAATGGCTCTCCTAAATTTAGAGAGCAAGAATACTAATGGAATTTCTCTGCCTGTACCTGGAAGCAGAACACTGATTTGATAATCATATTAGGTACATCACCTCTTTCATGTGCTTCCAGACACAAAGGAAACATAAAGCATGAGAAACAGTAAAAGAAATGGCCTGAGAAAAATCAACTCTGAGCAGAGCGCTCACATTTTATTCTGTAGTTTCATCTACTTACTGTTACAATGTATGCCTTTGCTCTGGGATCTCTGGATCTGGGCTGTGCTGCATCAAACATGCTATTAATTAGCAATGCTTACTGAAGGCTATTTTTGTTCTACACCACTCATATTTCGTTTTGGGTGTATTCCTACATTAGTGGCCTTGTAGGAAATTGATTTGTTACTCATGTATATTGCAAGCCAACAAAAACGTGATTTGAATACTGTGCCTTGCCAATACAGCTTGCTTTCCTTGGAAAGCTTTTCCAAAAGTCACTGCATTGACCTGTCCTGCAGGGGCTCTGGTCCACAGGATGCTGGTGAGGATAGCCATTGTGGAGACAATTACTGATAATCATGAAAACTTTCTTAATGTATCCTGGCAAATGTTTACTTAATTAATTTCATCAACCTTCTGGAAAGGTTGGAAAACGCTCTGCTTAGGAGGTTTTGTAACAGCTCTGTGGTCCCTGGATCACCCTGCCTGCCAATGCTTTGGCACTTTAGAGATGTGAGAGTGACCTAGAGGAGAAGTCTTAAATCAGGGAAGCTGCTGGAGGTGTGGAAGGAAGGTGTGGGGCATGCCAGGCCTGTGGGGCAGAGCAATCTGTCACCTTGGTTTCAGGGGAGTCACCTGCCTGTTGACATGGGCACAGGGAGCACCAGGAGCACCCAAACACTTCCTGAGCACTTCACCCAAAAGGGGACATTTTTGCCTTTGCACTGTGGGACCAAGAGACCTTTTGGAAAGGTGTGACTTGAGAGGAAAGCAGCACTTTCTGAAGTAGACAAAAAGAGGATAAATGGATTATTCCCCAGTGTGACATGGATACCATGTAAAGCCCTGCCCTGTTTGTTGAGCAGAGGAGTCTCCGCTGTTTGAGACTGAGATTCTCAAGTATTTGATTATGTTTTGTTCCCTTTGGTCTGGACTGTGTAGGAGGTGAGATTAGATGGTCATAATGGTGCTTTCTGGCCTCAAAAGATATGAATTCATGACTTACTCTGCAGGGTACTTCTCATTTGTGTTTGCTCTGTTTTGTATCTAAGACCTCAGTTTTCATCAGTCACAGTCGTTACTGATCTGCCTTTGTAAATACAATGGCTCACATTGCTATAAAATATCAGAAACAAAATGCTTCACATTTTGCTATAAAGTTCCACCACAGGATTTACTTTTACTTTATTCAACATCAGAAGCTGCTTAACATCAGGGAAAGGGGAATAAATTGTACTCTAGAAAATTGTGCTGTACATCAGAAAGGGAACCTAGAAAGAACAGAGGCCCCCTGGTGCAAGAAGCTCTTATTCTCACTTCAAAAAGGTGGCAGCATTTTTCAGATCTTTTGCTTTACCACTAACACGGTGTCCCGTTCTGCCTAATAAATATCTTTCATCCCTGAAGCCCAATGAAATGATTCTTAATTTCAAGGCATGTATTACTTGCTCTGAAATAAGGGCAGTATTTTTTTATCAGCAAGCCAACCGGACTCAGAACTGTTAATCTCCTCAGTATACAGGGTGCTTGCTTTCGCTCAGATAAATTGTATAAATATTTGTAAACACTACAGTCTATTTCAGCTGTAGCAACAGAACAATCTGATAAACACAACGTGGTTCCCAGAGATCAACAGAAACCCATAAATATTACAAACAAAGAAAACATACTCAATCACCAATGGACAAACTCCACACTGGCTGGGCTAAAGCGAGGAAGGAAGCTGTGGGGACGGGCACATTCTGGAGGTTTCACTGGAGGGGCACCTTCAGTCCCGCCGGTGCAGGAGGCTGCGGTGAGCACTTACCCATCTGCACGGCGCTGCGGGGCTGGCTGCCTGCCGGCTGAGCCGAGTACCTCAGGCAGCTGTTCAGCTGTGGAGAGGCCGCCTGCAGCTGGGGATGTGTCTGGGGAGCAGTGATGGGAACAACTGGTCTGGCAGCCGTGGTGGCATTGCTGTGACCCGCCGCAATGGGGTGGATGCCTCCTGGGGCTACTTTTGTTGTTGGAGCTCCTCCAGCTCCGCTGTTCCTGGGCTGCCCGGCTCCCACTGGCACCCTGCATGGAGACAAGTGCACACTGTAAGCATGCTGTAGAGACCCCAATACCCAACCACAGTGCTGGTAAGTACCCCCAGTTACTTAGGGGGTTTAACGTGATACCCTATCAGTTGTTAAAGTAAACTGAGGTATTGATATATATTTATCTTTATAGGACCCATTAATAAGCATGCTGGGGGATATTTTCACCCCTTTATTCTACAGGAAGAAGTGCAGGGTAAAAATAGAAAAGATATTTTTATCTCATCATGTCTTTTATTACCCTACATTTCTGTCTGAATAGTTTCTAGTAAAATCACAAATCTTAATTCAGAGGAAATGGGTATCTCCCAGATGTCATTTTGTGTGCCAGAGGCAATTTCACATGGAGTGATAATTAAAACAGACTCAGAGATCTTTGGACCAAACCTGCATACAGCCCTACAGGGAGGAACAGAGATGGATAACACCAAATCTGTGTGTGGCTATGGAAGGAGACTGAGAAGCTGCAGACTTGACTGGGCTTGGCTTGGCTGAACACTCACCCTATTGATGTAACCAGCCGTAGCTTAGACTTGCTAAGGGAATGCAACAGGGACAGGGATGCAGCTGACCTGAATGAAAAAGAAGTTCAAACAATCGTTGACATCTCTCTCACTCCTTGCTTTTAACTGCATGCATAATTTGGATTTCACCCGAGTGGCCAAGTACACCTCAGAGGGAAGAGACAAGGCTTTTTCTCCTATGAATTGAGTTGAGACTACAGTATGTCTTGATCCTCTTACCACTGAGCTAAAAACTCTGACTAGGACAGAAGGACACTTAGGAAGACAGAAAAACATCAGTGGACAAACCCAGCTGCTGCTGAGCAGCTCCTTCTCTGTTTCTTTCTCAAGTTCCTGAATAATTTCCTTCCCTAGCTGTAGATGCCATGAAACAGATGGATCATTTTGTGCTGTTTACTTCTCCTGGGCTGCTTCTTGTGCCAAGGTCCTCTTCCAGGAAAGGACAGCACCGGGGATATGAGGCAGAATAAAGTAAGGTGGAGAAAATGGAAATGAGACAGTGCAAGAGTTTAGCAAGAGAGGAGAGAATAACAGAAAAAGTGTAAGAGGCAACTATGGGGTGTGGAACTGGGAGAAGCTTTGATCCTCAAGATTGCATGGGAAGACAGAGAGGAGAAGAGCAGAAAGGAGTATCTTGAACAATCTGGTCTGGTTCAGACGACATGGGTGACAGAAGAAATAACCCTAAGAAAAGGGTGGAAAGCCAAAAGAGTGGAATTCTGATGGAAAAAGACCAAAGCACAGGCTGGAGGATATGGTCCAAAAGGGCAAAAGATAGCTATGCCTTCTGCCCAATCCTCCCTCCCCCTAAAGTCACAAGAGGAAAGACAAAATTGTGGTGTCATTGACTTGACTCATCTCACGGTGCAAGGTTTGACTGGATTACATTTTGCTAAATAAATCCTTGTTTTTTTTTTTCTTCAAAAAAAATTTTTTTTGCTAAGTGCCCAGGTTGGGAAAAGCTGGGAATTCCACCAGATGGAAATCTTGACTGTCTGTCATCTGCTGTGAAGAGCTGGCAGGGTGGCAGGAAGGTTCAGCTGGAGCTGGCTTGGCCATCTGCACTAGCTTGAGTTTGCCAGAAAAGCACATCTAACAGTCCACTGAGAGCTGTGTTCAGGCAAACATGCACACCAACAAGTACAGAAACTATCTGTGACTCCAGCAGAGATGGATAGATGTTGGATGTGACAAATTTTCTCTGCTGCCCTGTGCCTGTCTGTCCATCTAAAGAGTTTTGTTCTTTTTCCATAATACTCCACTTACATGTGTTTTGGCAGCCTATAAATCTAGTTCAGTGTTATTAAATTCACAACTTCTTTTCCTTGGGTTTTGTAGGGAGTGGCAGAAAAACATGTATGAATCTAATCCTCTGCTTTTCTGTCAAAGGGGAACAAAGTATGTTGAAGGTAGTGCAAATAGGAGATTTCATTGTTATCAAGATTTTTATTGCAGTTCTCACTGAGGGTGATTTATACAGGAACTTAATTAGCCCACAGGATCATAAATATAATGCTGCTTTCAGGTTTTGTGGAAAGCACTTTTGCCCTTTAGCACTTCTCTGTCTTGTTCTAGCTGTGACATGCTGCATTTAATAAAGTCTTGCTGATTCAGATAACCAACCTTTCAGCACAAACTTCCTTACTAATTAAGAGCTGAAGAGGCAAGGAGTGAAGGCAGCCAAGGGGCTCTATAAAATCAGGTAAATACATTTAGGCTGATGAACAGTGAAGAACCACTGAATTAATACTTGGGATTTCCTTACTGAAATGCAATATTAGGACTGTCAGCAGGCTTAGTTATTGCCTTCTGACCTGTTCTTAACTTTTGGTGTTACTCAGAACATATGCTACAGACTTGACGTAAACTTTAGATGCAACAAAACTGGACCAATTATTCAAGGTCAACAGTGTCTGAGTTGTGAAGTGCCCTTCTCTGGAGAGGAGTCAAAGATGGTGGAGGCTGTGTGTATGTGGGAGGAGAGACTGAGAGCACATGAGAAGGAATGAGTTCAGTTTGCAAATCCACAAAGGATTTGCTCTAGAGGAGATATGGGCATATATATGCCAGCATTCACCTGCAAGGAACACATAGGGCAAACAAGTCTGGGACACGGAGCTGGACTTTCTTCTCAGCTTCTCAGCTTTGATTTGGTATTGTCCAATACTGAACTCTGACAAATGGCATTCCTCCCCCAAAGTTGCCATTCTTTCCTTTTCTCATCTGCTGCAACTGAAGCAGGGGTAGGTAAAATCAGACAATTTACTTAACTCCCCTACCACTTTGAAATCTGTTCAAACATTAGTCCAAATCCAAACTATCCCAGATCTTTGCATTAAGAACAAAATCGACATGAAGAGCTACTGAAAAGCAAGACACAAACACTTCTTAATTTTGTTGCATGTCCAGTAATTTTTTAACAACAAAATCATTAGCCAACAGATTCTTTACAATAGTAAAACCTGGGCCTATCAGAGGTTATAAATGCCAAGCTCTAATACAACGAGTGCAACCTCCTGAGGACATGGCTAACTCAAATGCTATAACCAGCAATCTCATTACTGAAGTTCGCAGTGGCACCAGAGAGTTCCTGGAAGGGGAATGTGATTTAAAAGCAGAGCGACACTGTTTTCAGTGCCATCCAGAATCCCTCTCAGCCCCAGTACAGGCCAGTGGTCCTCACCTTGAAACAGGTGTCACATAGTTTCCTGGGAAGACACCGGACATGCCACTCCTCAGAGACGTGCCCTTGAACCAGCCATCCTGGCACTTCTCAATGACCCGGTACATCTCCCCTTTGCGCAGCTCCAGCTCGTCGTTCTTCTGAGGCTTGTAGGCATACAGGGCTAGGTAGCTGTGGGGAGAGGTCACACAGGGAGAAAGCACACAGATGACATCAATCACCATCTGTCCTGCTCCAGCTCCAGCCCCACAGAGCAGAAAGCGACCAGAAGCACTGTTCAGAAGTTATAGTTTAAAAGGGACATAATTCATTACAGGCTGCTTCACAAACAAGGAAGGGCAGAGACTGGATTCTAAGACAAGAAGGGAATAACTAATCAGAGTAAAAGGTAATTTAGAAGTTGATGAGCCATGCTTCTCACTCAGGGCACAACCAAAGCAAAACAGGGCCACAAAGAAACACTGAAGTTAAGGATTTAGCAACAGTTTCAGAAAAACACCACAATTACAGTGACAGACAGAGTAACAAGAGATCCAGTAAGAGGGGTTTGCAAATCCTGACGTCTGGAAGAAGTATACATTCATATGCTTCAGGGTAGGATCCACCTCTGTTGTGGAAGAAGTTTTTCTTATGGGTAGGCTATTTCAAAAGCTCTTCTTGCAGCTTTCTCAATGCTATTTATGCTGGCCAAGTTTAGAAACAACACACCAAAATGTTCTGATCTGGTACTTGTACTATGTTGGTAAAACAAAAAGTGAGAAAGGGTCACATTATGGAAGGGGTTTTGTATTTAAGTAAGTGAAGTGATAGAATTTGGTTTTGGATGTTTTGCATGCAAGTATTCTAATAAATCTTTAAAATAGGATCCAATATGTAGAACTTTTCATTTATTTAATTACAGCTTTTATTTCTTCCCTTTGTTTAGAATCTTTCTGTTTATCTCTCTTTTGTTCTTCTGTATCTGCTTCAGGGATGTGTCTAGTGTTGTGAAATGACTACAGCTTGAAATCCCTACAGATACTCTCTCTGTGTAGAGAGATTCTTGTTGAAAATTAAGAATGATTGCTTACACTTTGGGAAATAATGGAAAGTTAGGATAGAATAGCAAGAGTGCACACACAGGACACTGTCTTTGTAAATACCAGATTTTTTTTCGTACTGTCGCTGATCTACAGATGCAAAAAGGTATTTCTGGTAAGTCTTGATCAAGGTTGTTCCTTCTTGAGGTTTGTTTTTTGTTTTTTGGTTTTTGTTTTTTTAATTTATTTGTGAATTACAGGCAGTGAAGATAGATTAAGAGATATGGGAAAACAGAGAAAGTGCATTTACACTACAAAGTGCAGCAGAATGCTCTTAGGCTCAGGGGTGAGTGAGAAGAGGCTTGTGGCCCACCTTATAGCAGTGAACCAGAGAAAAAATAAAAACTATATCAGTTGTGATCGTAGATTTTCAGCCAATAAAAATGATACATGACTTTTTACTTCTGCTCTCCAGGAAATATAACTGAGGAATAAATCCTGTTATTTTTCTTAATTCTACTTCTTTATTGTACTGTAGATTTCCTTATTTTTGTTCTGAAAGTAGTAAATAAACAGCAGTAATGAGCAAAATATGAAATATTTGGTAACAGCTCCTTGGGGAATCTTAGGCTGATGTGTCTGGCTCTGTTTACCACGTGCATGGAGTACAAAGACATAATCAGAAACTGTATTTCAATTGTCAACAGATGGGAAAAACCACCCTGCTCATCCTTTTTTGGCCTATATAATCAGGTGGTCTTAAGCAGATTTGTAGCTGTTCACCTGCCAGAAAACATGAGGCTACATATGACCTGAAGAACATTAAAATGCGTCACCCTGACAAGAAATAGTGTTGCATGCTTCAGTGCTAATCCTTCAGCACTGTGCTCTGCAAGGACATAACAGAAAGTGCCAGACTGCACTCACTCGAGGGAGCAGAAAGTGTGGCTTTGACTGTCCCTTTTGAAATTGCTGCTTACACAGGGCTCAGATTCAGAAGCTAGGGGTAAAGCAGGGGGTCAGGGATAGAGCATTTTAGATAGACTTACTTAGCCTTATCTCCCAAGGGGCTACATATAATAATATAATTTACAGGTGGAGATTCTGGAAGAAGGTATGAGGAAAATTACCCTAAGTGGAGCATAGGCTGTTGTACCTTGCTGCCATCTCCAGATCTCCTATTAATTTCTTTTTGTTCTCTCATACTAGCTTCACCCAGCAAATTCCCCCAAATCAGCTACCAGTAAGTCTGAATATCCAATATCACAATGAGCATAAACATCCTCTGGACAGAGTATTTGAAATCCTTGCAGAGACTAAAAGAAGGTGTACAACAGCCCAGCAGAGACAGCACACCAAAACACACCAATCTCTGTATGGCTAAAGTGAGGAAAGCTTGTGTGTGACAACCATATAGGGTGACCCTGGGAGAACACAAGTGATCAGCACTTTCTTTGTGGACCAGCAATCCCACCTCCTGTGTGGGCGGTAGGGAGGATGCCCATCCCTTGGGGTCTCCTCTTTAGTTGCAGAAGCACAGGGTTCTGTGACAGGCCCAGACTGGGTCTGCAGACCACCCTGTGGGCAGGCATAAACTTCATTCCTGGCAGGGAGGCAGCTGTAGGACAGCTGAGGGGATGTCTGCTCTCATCCATGGCTAAAAACAATTTGATTGCAGGCAGCTTCCATCCCCAGAATTTGTTTCTGGGTTTTTCCTCTGGCACAAAATCAGGTCTACTGGTCCCATTTGCTTAAGATAATTTTGCTTTAAGATGAAATCTTTGGATTTAGACACATTTCACTGTTCCCTAGATTTTAGGTGTGAAACTTCACCAGCTAAGTCTCTACAGCCCAGAAGAAAGTGTTAAAACAACAATCTGAAATCTTGCAAAATGTAGTATCAGATTATTCTGGGCTATGTGAAACAGTGAGGCTAAAGGTTGGTAGTGGGATCTAGAAGAACTCAAAATGTTTATTAGAAGTTCCCTGAAAAAAGGTCCAAGTGTGAAGTGTTCTTGGCCTTGGGTAGCTGCCTGTGACTCTGCTTATAACGCAGAAGCCCCAGGGCTTTGTCTAGAGTTGCACCTCCCCACTACTGCTACAGCTTTCAAATAATGCATCCTCTTTGACTGGAACTTGGCTCAGAAATGCAGAATGACAGACCGGATTACAGGGCTGCTTCACAAGGGAGATGACAGGAGAAGCACGGGAGGGAGAAGGGAGGCTTGCTGAGGCATGGAGTCAGGGGCATTGCCAGAGAGCTGGAAAATGTCCTGATTCAGCAAATAGCTACTTCAAAAATTGCCAGTTACCGCTTCCTAGTCAGGGCAAAGCTTGAAAGAAACATGTGCCCCACTGTGTGCCACAAGGGCCATGCAGGGTGTCCACAGGGTGATGATGAGACCTCTCTGTGGGGCATTCAGTGATGTGTGGCATCCCTCAAGTATAAAGATCTCAAATAAATAGCTAAGAAGAAATTTGTTTGGTTCTGATCCAACACCCCTTTTGTTCTTAAAGAAGATCTCCTCTATTATTTTTAGGATTTTGTGGCTTCACACCTTGTTTTAGCCATATCATAAAACCCAAAAATATGGATGTGCGTGCGTGCATGTGCATGTGTTTTGTGTGTGTGTGGTTGTCCTGCTTTTATGAGGTACATCTTGGAGGGGAAAGGATTCAGTAGTTAATTAGACAAGTATCAGATAAACCAACCAGGCTAGAAGAGACTTGCTATAATGAAGTCCATTATTTTTGTTCTGTGAACCTTCTGTTATTCTATGCACTATTCAACAAGACCATATGCCAAAGATATCAAGTTCATTCATTGCCTTTGTTCATTCATTGATGATGGCACCAAAAAAAGTGCAACTAGGCCATTTTTTCTGGTTAATCATGACTATATCAGGTGTTTTATTGCGTAGGACTACACCTTTTAAAGAGCTTTAAATGAAAGAAGATTTTCTCTAGCTCAGAGGTACTCAGTTTGCTTCACAGTGATCCATACAGCTATAATAAAAGGGCTCTCACACAGAAAGGGGGAAGTCTTGCCCTTCTCTATTAATTTTTCAATTTCAGCAGGGGCTGCCTCATGTTTGAAATTGCAATCTCTCTCTTCTCAGAATGCACCTGAGCTGAGATTTGGGCATTCAGGTTTCAAGCACACACACATACACACACAACTGGAAACAAAAAGTACACAGAGATGAGCTGCTTACATATTGAGGGGGAGCTGGACCTTCGGTGGTGTTCCCTGATCTCCAATTATTGCACTTGTCCTGGGACCAGCCACTGTGGCTGTTCCAATCAAAGAGGAATCCTGAAAATACACAAAGAAGAACACAGAAGGATTTAAAATGAAGCCCATCATTTCCTAAATTGCTATGGGGTGAAGGCATTGAAGAATAAACTGCATATTTTATAAATTCCTAGATTTTCTAACTTGATGATATTGCATGGTGACAGGCATATTCTAGCCTTAGACATTCCAAAAATACATTTCTGTCACAAAGGATTAGCAGAATTTCCATGTACCTGTCAGAGAAATTTTAGTTGCATGTTGTTTGCACATCTTAAGAGTTTTACAATGTAAAACTACTTAACCGCTTTGTAAAGTCAGCTAAGCGTGTGCATCTCTGTAATAGTACCTTCTCTGATAAAAGTAACCTTTTCCCCTCAAAAACTTGTTTTTAAATTGGTATTTTTTTGGTTAATGGTTATGAATCTCTGGAGAAGAAGATACTATTCAATTTCCAAAATGCAGTCTCATTTCTATATACTCTTTTTATCATCAGGAATATTCTTCTCCTTCAAAAAAAGGTGACTGCCCAACCCAAAACTTTCTCTGAATGGAGAAAGTAGTTCACTCCACTTTTACCCCAGAAAATAAATCTCCACTCTCATTTAGACAGCTGGACAGATCTTCTCCAGCTATTAATGTGAAAGGCAATTCTAAATGTAATCATTCATTTCTCTCAGCCAAATTATGTAGGGCAATCTCTTTTTGAGTTGTCTCACCAAAGTCCTCATTCATCTATGTCAAAAATGAATCCTGACTGGAAATGTCTCCTGAACTAATGCCAAGACCTGTAGCAACAGATCTTCATTGGAGACAGGGCAGAGCTGGGCTGATGGGACTTGTAGTGGTTTACTTAAGCAAAAAGTTTTTTTAGTAAGTCTAACCATATGTTGTATGCACGTCCATATGCAGAATGGCTCTATAAAGAAGGAACCAATACCCACAAATTGCAGGTTCAGGCAGAGTGTGTTACACACAGAAAAGATTCTGAGAAGTTCACAGGCCTCCACTACAGCTTTTCTGTTTCAAAGTTCTGTCAAACAACAAACAGCAAATATTGATTTTTGGAACGCAAACGTAGGGGCAATTTTTGCACTTAAAAATTACACTGAATTAAACCAAGACACGGAGTTAAACCAAGATACACATTGCTATTTAATTACTGGATTTCAAGGTTACCTCATTCCAAAGAAGCCACATAATTATTAGTGTTCTGTCTTGACAGTGCATTGCTGAGCTATATTGCTTTGCTGTGTATGAACAGAGTATCATCAGGAAATCGTGCAGCAAAACATGGAAACACTGCACTGTGATTCCATAGCTTTTGGCAAAAAGCAGCAAGATGTCTCATCTCTCACCAACATCTACACTCAATCATGAAATTTTATTGACAAGTACATCTCCTTTTTCTCATTATTTCATCTAACTTTCTGGCTGCTTGCTCAAGCAAAGAAGGATCCAGGCAGCTCTTGGTCCTCTGTGTAAAAAGCATTCTTTCCAGCTTTGTGACTAAGGTTTATTAATACTGGCTGTCATATCAGTGAGCTAGGATCAACTTACAGAAAAAACACACCAGCCCACTAAGAAATTTAGGGATAGCTGGAGACTGATCCCTCATTTGTTATGTTGAGCTGGTTAATGGGGTTAGGGATTGCAGAAGATGTGCTGAGACACCTGACAGCTGACTCATCCGAGAGGTAACTGAGAAATCAACTAGTTCAAACTTCTTCATGTTGTTCTACCACTATATGCCTGCTCTGGACTAGAGAAACTGTCTCTAAGAAAACAGAAAATGCATCAGTCCCCACCCTTCTTTTCTAGGAAAAAAATTAATTAGATTTTACCTCACGAAAAAAAAAGACCTGAATGAACAACCTCAGGGGACAACTGTAAAGGCAAAGAAGACCACAGAAGGAAAGGATGGAATAGCACAGAATGGAAAAGAGTAGAATAGAATATTTATATTGAAAGTGACCTGCAACAAGTATCTAATCTAACTGCTTGACCACATCAAGTTTGACAAATTAAGAATATTGTCAAAATGCCTCTTAAACACTGACAGGTTTGGGGCATCAACCACTTTTCTAGGAAGCCTGTTCCAGAGTTTGACCACTCTGTCAGTAAAGAAATGCTTCCTAATGTCCAGTCTGAATGTTCTGTGGGGCATTCCCCACAGGACCACTCCCAAGCATCCTGTCAGTGGATACGAGGGGAAGAGCTCAGCACCTCTCTCTGTAGAGAGAGCAATGAGGTCACCCCTCAGCCTCCTTCTCTCCAAACTAGAGAAGCACAATGTCCTCAGCTGCTCCTCTTAGGACATTCCTTGCAGTCCTTCCAAAAGATATGTTGTCCTCTGGATGCATTGAAGGACCTTCACATCCTCCTTCCATGTGGGGCCCAGAACTGCACACAGTGCTCCAGGTGAGGCCACACCAACACTGAATACAGCAGGATAATTTCAGTGACTGGTGATGCTCTGTTGGATGCACCCCAGGATGGAATTTACCCTCTGGGCTGCCAGAGCTCTCTGCTGACTCACACTGAGCCTGATGTCCACCAGCACCCCCAGATCCCTTTCTGCAGGGCTGCTCTTCAGCCACTCCTCTCCTAATCCATACTTGTGCCTGGCATTACCCCATCCTAGGAGGATCAGAATCAGCATTTTGAATTGTCAGATAATTTCATCCCATTAATCATTGCCTGATGCTCCAGTGTATCTGCATCCCTCTGCAAGGCATCTTGTCCCTCAAGAGAGTCAAAAGGACCTGCCACTTGGGTATCATCAGCAAACTTGCTAGTGGTGCATTCAACTCCTGCATCCTGATCATTGATATATGTGTGTATGTATGTATATATACAGAGAGAGATATGACAGAACTGGCCCTAAAACTGAACCCCAAAGAACACCACTGGTGACCTGTCAACAGCCAGCTGTAGCCCCATTCACTACAATCCTTTGAGATCTGGCCTTTGGCTAGTTCTTCACCCAGTGCATCACAGGTCCACTCATTCCATGGTTGAACAACCTGTCCAGAAAGATGCTGAAGTAAAATATCAAAAGCCTACTAAAATCCTGAAAAACTGTGTCCACTGCTTTCCCTTCATGCACTAGGCAGATGATCCTATTATAGAAGGATATCAAATCAATTAAATAGGACTTAGCTTTTGTGAGCCCATATTGACTGTTCCTTATGACTGTATCATTCTTTAAATGCCTTTCAGTAGTACCCAGTGTAATTATCTCCATACTTTTTCCAGCAACTGAGGCTAAATTAACAGGTCTGTAATTCCCCGGATCTTCCCTCATGCCCTTTTTTGTAGACTAGAGTAACACTGTCAAGCTTCCAGTCAGCAGGACCTCCCTAAACCTTCAAGATCTTTGACATATGACTGAAAGGGGTCCTGCCATAACATTCCTGCAGAACACTTGGATGAATCCCATCAGGCCCCACGGACTTGTGAACATCCAGCTGATACAGCTGGTCTCTTACAATTCCAGTGTCCACAGACAGAAAGTCATTGTTCCCACATTTGTGGTCCTCCAGCTCAGGGGACTGGGAAACTGAAGGTCTACTAAAGACTGAGACAAAAAGTGCACAGAATACATCTGCTTTTTCTTCATTCCTGTTAGTCAGATTGACCAAGTATTATCAAGTATTCACCACCTTCACCAAGTGTCAGCCCAATATTTTCTCTAGACCTCATCTGAAAAAAGAGACCTTGTTATTTGAAACAACACTGGCCAGTTTCAACTCCAATTCAGCTTCAGTATTTCATGCCTTCTCCATGTGTAAATGAACCAAAGCTCTGTACTCAGGTTCCTGAGAAGCCAAACCTTGCTTCCAGAGGTCATACAGTTTCTTTTTCCTCCTGACCTACACAAGGAGTTCTCTGTTCAAACAAGCTGGTCTTCTGCTCTGCTTGCTTGACTCACAGCATGGTGAAGTTGTCTGCTCCTGTGCTTCTGAAAGGTGAATCTTAAAGACTGACCACACAAGTGGACTCTGAAGTCCTTAAAAGCAGATTCCCAGGGCACTCTGCTAAGTAATGCCCTGAATAGCATAATGTTTGCTCTTATGAAGTCCAGGGAAGCAACTCTGCCATTCTTTTTTGCCTTTGCAGTGAAAATTCTAAACTCAGCCATTTCATGTAGCCAAGATAGCCACCTACTGTCACATTCCTCCTGAGTCCTTCTCTATTCACAAATAGCAAGTCCAGGAGGGCCTCTTTCCTCATTGGCTCACTGAGTATGACAAGCAGTTTTCTCCTATAAGCCTCAAGAATTTCCAAGACTTGTCACAGAAGTATGATATTTCCAGTTGATGTCTGGGAAGTTGAAATCTCCCATAAGGACAAGGGCTACTGATCCACAGACTTCTTCTAATCACCTATAAAATAACTCACTGATGCTTACATCCCTGACTGGGCAATCAGCAGTAAACACCCACTACAATACCTGCTTTGTTTTCCTTCCCCCCAGTCTTCACCCAGAGGCTCTTCACCACATCATCACTAACTGTGAGATGTGGTGAGAGGGCTGTGCAAACCTCTCCCTTACTGACAGTGCCACACCTGCTCTCACCTGTCCTGCCTACTCCTGAAGCCTGTAGCCCTCCATGTCAGCACTCCAACCACAGGACTCATTCCACTAGTAGCAATGATACCCAGCTCTGGGAGCTGACCAATGCTTCATCTTTCTTGTAAGGCACATGCAAACTCCTCTTTAGCTCCTGTGATCCTCCCTCTGTACACTGCAGTAAAGTCAGTTTGCAGAGGTGCAGCTACCCCAGCCTAGAGCAGCCACTGCAGGCACCCTGGGCTGAGCCTGACTGACTCTGCAGAGTGGTGAGTTCAAGCCAAGAGAGCAGACCAGCAGTCAAAGCATCAGCTATTTGCCTGTTTGCACTGACAATGGAGCCTTCTGTGTCTTCTATATTACTGAAAGCATGATCTCAAGTGCTTTCTGTTATGCTTGTACCAACATATAGTCCAAGGGATTAAGAAATCATATAACTGCCATTCACTGTTGCTGGATGACAATTTTGCTTTCTTCCCTTGAATAATCCCAAACATGTCTCCACAGTTCTGTATTTATCTATCTACCTGACATTCAGTCTCTTGCCTATATCTGGTTACTCCAGTATTTCTGCATCTGGTGCCAGCTTGGCACCTACAAACCATTCATTTTTGCCACTTGTACAGCCTAGTATCCTACACATCCAAACTCTGAATCGGTGCCCACTTTCTGATTGTGCTCTGCTTTTTCTTTAGCTGCTCTCCCTACAGGATTTGACAAGACAGTGTACTTTTCAGTCTGTCTATGACCCTGCTTTTCATCATCAGGTTTTACTCCACAAGACCTGCTGGCCTTCCACACATTGAATTCAGATCCTCTGTTCACATCTTGATGCTCACTGTCACAGGAGTATTCTGTTCTGCAGCTTCAAGTGTCTCTGTGCTCCTTGCTGCATTCTCCTGGTGGCTGCTTGATTGCTACTATGCATCTGAATGTTCATCAGCTTTGCATTTAAACTACAGTCCCTGACAGAGTTGGTGAAGGCTTTCTAAGTTGACTCTTTCAAGATCCTTTTATCTCCTGTATTTATCACTAATTAGCTCATATTATAAAATACAGTATTGCTGGATTATTTTGCAAGGTAGTATTTGCAATAAGATTTTGAAGAGGCTGGTTTTCTCAAAAGAATAATCTCCTATTTCTTTATACTTCTGATTATCTGTGTTGGAATTTTACCTTTCTACCCTTCACACAATTTTATTTGCATCTCTCCAGTTGCAATAATAAATAATCCTCTTGGAGAATACAACAGGCCTTTCTCCATCACAGCTGGTAGCAGAACTTAGTTCGTTTTCCTTCTTTATTTAGCCCTGGAGCCAGGTTGTACTTTTGCTACTGTGATCCAAGGAACAAGGTAGTAAACATGTCCTCCTTTCCTCTTCATCTGCTCAGGGGAATGGGAATCCAAGACAATGCTCTGGTTTTCTTGTTCTCTGCTTTGATACCTTTTAGGAAGTCTGTGTGCCACATCCTTGCTTTCTGATGGCACGTCCCTATGTGATCCATCTTCCTTGTGTGGCATGAGACACACAAATAGAGCCATGCACAGACATTATACAGGGAAGGCTCAAATGCTGCAGCATTTTTGTCTTAATTCTTCTTCAATCTCTGCTACTCAGCATTGCTAAAGCCCTATGGGTAGGAGATGTCTCTGACAGCCAGGATTTTAAGAGGCACGTAGGCACTTACTGATAAAAACAGGCACCTTGCATAGTTTTCTCAGAGTGGCATTAAATACTTCACTGCCTGATTCCCACAGATTTTATTGCAATTTAACTAATAGGAGTCACTTCTGAAAATACCATTTGGTGCTCCTTGCTATCCTCATGAGCCTCTAATGCCTTTAAACATTTGGCCATTGAATTTCCAGACCTGACCTCCTGGGTGATCACATGTGCACACCTTTTGATTAGGAGACCATTTACTCTAATGGTGGCATGCACTTTTATGAACCATGCACTGCCAACTCTGATCCCTTTTACTTAAGCCAGTGAACAGCCAAGTCCAACTTCTTCATGCTCCCACCTCAATCTGGCATCCTCCAAGCACCATTTAGCACCGTTTCAGCTCAACAGCACCAGCTCTTTTCCTCTGGACACTACAGACCCAGGTACTAGCCAGCAGGGAAAAGCAGCTGCACAAAGGCCCGCTGAAAGCCACCTCCAGATCCTTCTGCACTAATTGCTGCTTCTCTGTGACCACTGGTAGCACAGCAGCAGCACCTGTACTGTGCAAGGCTCAATCTTGAGTAAAACTCACAGACTATACACACAGGCACGGCCGTGCTGCATGACAGATATTTCACTCCCACCTCATGTTGTGCCCTCTGTTTTTATCACCAGCTCTTGTGTAGTATGTAATTATGTACTCACGCATTGGAGAGTAATATTAAAAGGACTTTTTGCCTTTTTTTTCCCCCCCATAAACACAACAGGTTCCTTATGACCACTGAAATACAACTTCCCCCAAAATATTACTGACAAGCCCAGAGACACCAGGGAATTAAAGGTAACAACTGCTCATCTGGGCTGAAACATCTTCTCAAATTCATTCCCTTTCTCTTTTCCCATCCACACATTTATCAAAGCATAAGAATTACTAGTTTGGACTTCCAGAATAAATAATATTTTTCTTTCCCTTGCAGATTTACTTTAGATTTTCACCAGTATGTTAAGGCCACATTTGTGGTTTAATTTGAAAAGATATGGTGCCTGTAGGGATTAGTGAAGTGCCTTGCAAAAGCAAGGGACTGAGTCTTTGAGTAGAATAGAAGTCAAGAAGACAGTGATAAAACTAGGAACAGAGTACAATGATATTGCAGGTTGCAGTAGCCTTCACTGAAAAATAATTGTTGCTATCAGACGAATGTTCTTATCATCTAGGAAATCACCAACCAGAATTCTCAGTTTTGACTTCAAAGAAAATCCAGCACACTCTCACCACAGGGCACTTATCACATTCATTAATTCTCAGGAAAAATTCTTTTAATGTCTTGAATGCATATTTACAGCTTACTTTAAATTTCTCTTTAATATTACTTTAAGATAAGAGAAAAACACCCATTCAACTTGCATAAGTTGACATACCATCCTCTAGAAATACCATAAAAACAGGCTAATGGTCTTTAAGATTCCTGTGACTCGTTTCGCTAATTTGCTGACTCCATAAAACAACGACTGTGGCAATCATTCTGAACTTAAATGTTCCTAGAAATAATGTATTAGCACTTAATGCATGGTAGTGACACCAAGTATTGATGAAAAGTGTTACATGCAAGATCAAGTAGCCTCATCAAATGCTAATTATCGAAGTGGGGGCTGAAATAGACTTATCAATTCTAGAGGAAGAAGTTTCTTTTTCCATAACGGTGTGTGTGAAAAACAAACAAATGTGCAGGGTAACAGCTGCAGCTGCATAAATAGCTGCATAAATACCCAGTTCCTTCCTGCAAAAATTGGAGCTAAATTTATATGATTTACTGAGGGGTTCTTACAACCTGCAAGTATCTGTGGCTGTGGATGAAGGTGAGGCAGAGTATTATGCCAACTTGTTCTAGGACCAGGCTGGCTCTGCTTATTTTTTGTTTGTAGTAGACCAAAAACTCTAGACCATGTCTTCTCTCAGTAGCTCATAGAGCTATGCAGAGAGCTGGAGAAGTCAAATAAATTAATTTCCTGAGCTCCCATTTCCCCTATCCTGCAATCTAACGATGCCTGAAAGGTAGAAGAAAAAAAAAAAAACAACAAATATTTTTGTCATTTTCTTCTGAAGATTCATCTGACATTACCATCCATAAAAGCACTGATTTTTTCTGGCTTGAAGCTTCTTAACTCCCCCAAATGAGGACTAATTAAGCAACATGTGCATGAGCATCATGAGAATTATATTTTATTTAGCCTTGTTTCTCTCCAGCTATACTCAGGGTATAGCTCTCCACCACAAGGTTTTAAATAGGTTTGTAGTAAATAGTTTCTTCCAATTCTGGGATCAAAGAACATGAAAAATCAAACACAGAGACACAGGAAGGCTTCAAGTGAAAACTTGACCTGTATAAGATGTTAATTTAATCCCACACTCATCATTGTCCTTTTGATAACTGTACAACAAACTCATCAGGATCCTGTGCAATGCCTCCTGGAGAAAGTCCCCCTCCAGGGAGAAAATAGTGGTAAACAAATAAACCCTC
>WEIU01019311.1:297119-312193 GCA_013389925.1 Aegithalos caudatus
GTCTTGTCCATCTCCATGAGCTGCTTGGCAGATTCATTCAGCTGTGTGGGGACAAAAAGGGAAAGATCAAAAAGGAGTTGTAGAGCATGATAAGGTTCCCTCCGCTGCAAAAAAAAGAGGCTCGGGAGGGACCCTATCTGTCTCTACAACCACCTGAAAGGAGGTTGTAGCATGGTGAGGGTTGGCCTCTTCTCCCAGGTAACAACTGACAGAACGACAGGAAATGGCCTCATGTTGTGCCAGGGGAGGTTTAGAATAGGATATTAGGAAACATTTTTTCATTGAAAGGGTTGTCAAGCACTGGCTTGAATAGGTTGCCCAGGAAAGTGGTGGAATCACTGTCCCTTGAGGTATTTCAAAGACTTAAAAGATATGGAAATTCAAGGCCAAGGTTTAGGGGTAGGCTTGGCAGTGCTGAATCAACAGTTGGACTGGATGGCCTTAGAGGTCTTTTCCAGCCTAAATGATTCTATGATTCTATGAATTTATTTCATTTATGAGGCCAGGCGAATTATTTCCATCCACTTGTTAATGCCAGGAAGATCAAAAGAGGCAAAGTAAGCATCCAGAAGAGTTAATCTAGAACCAGGCACCGTAACTTGGTCCACATTTAGCTACAAGATTTAAAACACATCATTCCCCAAAACAGCTTGTCCCAGGCTGCTGAGTCAGAGCCTGGGGAAGAAGGCAGGAGCCCCTTCATCAATGTTTTGCTATTCTCAGTTCCATCACAGGCCTGTGCTTGATGTTTGTCACACGTGGTTTTGATCAAGGGTATAGCTTCCAAATCATCCCAGTTTCATCTCCCTGCCACCCACCTAACATAGGTTATCCAAATGCAGATACAAACTGAAGGAATTTCCCCTACCTGTATCACCTAAACTTTGGAAAAGCTTGATGGCCACTGAAAGACTTGCCCAGAGTTCAGCTTGAAAAAGTGATCCCGTCAGTTCTCTTGAAGGATTTAACACTTGATCTTACAGCCCATGAACACTGCACTAGGAGGCTCAGGCCAGCCTCGTGTCTATGCAGGCCAGAGGCATGCTGGGTGGCACAACCCTGTCACTGAAGGCTCTTACCTCCCAGCCTTCATAACTCATCCAGGAAGGCCACACTGTACACAGCTGGAGAAATTTTAGGCACGCAGGGATGCTACCGTCACTAATGACACATGAAGTGCACTCTGAAGTCAGCAGTGCTTTCTGCACAGCACTCATTGCCAATATATCTTCCCTCGAGGGGTGTTAACAGCTGATGGAAAATGCCACATTTTGCCAACAGACCTCTATATTAAACTAGGATGCACTGCAATATGTTTGCATTTAATGAATAGAAACAACATATGAAAAAGGGAGCCACAGCTAATCCACACGTACTTTTGCATTCACTGCTATTCTGAGACCCACATAAACCAGAGATGTATGTAATACTATTCTGGACCAAAACTAGGCCATTTTTTTCTATAACTACTTTTATGAATTATGGCAGCATCCAAGAAACAGCTGAAGACAAGGTCTTCCAAGGCTCTAAATTAAAAAAAAAAAAAAAAGAAAAAAAGAGAATAATTTCTGCTCCAAGCCAAGCCAATTTTGAAACTTAACAAACTGAAAATAAAAGGGAAAAGGAGAGGGAAGGGAAAGATAACAACAGAAACGTGCAGTTAAACAAATTTGTAACTGCACAGCTATTATAACTCCCAACTACTGTCACCATGCTGTAAATGAAAGAATAGGTGTTGCTAGCCTTAGGCCAGTCCTCCTGAGTTTGAAAGCACTGTGACTCCACGAGGACTCATTCAGTGTAACAGGAAAAAAACACACTAACATCTAGAAAGTAAATCTCAACTTGCAGGATCCTCCTTTCTGTGACAGCTTCCACTAAGTCAACCAAGAGCCTCCAATTAATGATGCTCCACTACTTTGAGAGCTGCTGGGAGTCCTGCAACCATTCAATTAGCAAGTCATTTTCCCAGCTGCACTCTCCAACTTGAGACCATGCTTACAGCCAGTGTAGTGCACTGCACCTGCCAATTTTTGCCGATAACAGCTGATCCTATTTCAGATTCTTCAGAAATGTCCATTATTTCCCACTTCATCATGCTCTAAATTGGTACAACCTAATATTTGCCAGCAGGCTCCGAGTTGCAGGGAAACCAGATGGCTCCCCTCCCTTAAGTAGGTGTTACAGCGCCGCTTACCCCATTGATGAAGATAGTCTAGCTGAATTACTTGAAATATTAAGGAGAAAAGGATCAAGCTATCAAATATGTATGACTCTTCAACAGCAGAGGGTGAGGAAATTTTTGCTAATAAACAGCAAGAAGAAGAATAATATATTTTAACTCTTTAGATATTTTTATTCTTTTAGATAGGAAAAAAATAGAGTTAAAAAAAGGAATTTAGAACTTCTGATTTTACAATGTGCTACATGTGGTCAATGAAGTGCTCCAGCACTTGATATCAAGCTCTGAATCTCTTGTAAGAATTAGATTATAAATCCCACTGTCTGGAATCCAATTTAACACTGAAGCTGTTCTTTTTAAAACAACAAAATCCCTTACTTTTTTGTTCAAAGCAGCACCTAGTTGAAATGTCAATAAGAGAGCAAGCATCTAAGCATAAAGTGGTAAAAAATAGCCCTGTATTGATATAAACAAAAGTAAATCTCAATATCCATAAAAGATTAAAGACAGAAAGAAAACTTCTCCCCAAACAGTCAAGCTAATGAACTTTTGAGAATGTCAGAGACTTCCTGAAATACTGGGAAAAAATATTTTGGTCTGCCAAGATAAAAAAAATGCTTTATAGCCTTACAACTTTATTTTTTTGTAGAGAACTGTTTTTAAACAGCTTTGCCCAGAGATGCTGGAAAGTACTTCCCAAATAGGCTATGAATACCAGAGAAAAGTCTGCTTCCTACTTTGTAAAAGCAAACAGTTATTCCTCTTCACAAAACAACTTTAGAAACCGTTTTTTTAAACATAAACATGATTGCAAATTTCTTATTTTAAACTCTGAATATGTAAACAAGCATTGCTTTCTGGTGTCTGTCATCTGATCTTAAGAAAGATTTGCTTCCAGATGAAGAGCTTAATGGAAAGTTCTGACCCACAGCCAGTGTCAGGAATTTGACATTTCTGGAAGCCTGTAGCTCTTACAACAATCTCTAATATCAGAACTCAACTTTCTCACTCAGTTTTGATCCCTTCTCGAGAAAGATCCTATATTTGAATTTCTAGTCTTGCTAAGCCCAAAGTGACTTGAGACTTATGCCCTTGAGACTGCAGTGAGACTGATTTTGCCCCAAATCCATTCTTTATAAAGGGGATGTCCTAGAAAAGTTGACATAGGATTTAGAGGAATAATGCTTGGATTTGAATGCCAAACCAGTCAAACATTCCCAGCAGCCCTGCAATCCTGTCTAGAAACACAAAATCTTGCACCAGCAAGCCTTATATTATCTAAGGGACTTTATCATGGAAGAGATGTGATCAGACAGTGCAGAACCCCTGTTCACGTGGTCTCAGTGACTATTGGCTGTGAGTCCTGCATGCTGAGATAAGCATGCACCAGTCTCAGTTCTTGCAGCTACTGTACCTGTTTCTCAGGAAGACCTTCCCCAGCTGTGAGTAATTGTACTGGAGACAGCTCTAGCTCATCTGGCTTTGGAAGTGAAAAAGGGTGGGAGTGGAATACCTCTGTGCAGAGCCTTGTTCACCTCCAAACAACCTTTTCCTGGGAGCAGTATGGGAGCACTAATCAAGTGCTGTTCATTAAAAATTTAGTGGCCTTGATCAGGAAGCCATACTCTCCACCCTGCCACAATGCAAGCTGCCATGACTTTAGCGTCCAGGCAGAGAGCCCATGTGATATGATGAAACAATTGCCTCTGCCCCCCTGCTCCTTGACTAGCTCAGTTACTTGGGGAGGCTTTGGAGGAACTATTTCAGGGATGGGGTAAAAGATTCCAAAAGAGGCTCCCGACCCCTGGGATTGTTCCAAGACTTTATTCTTGAAGGGTCCCAGGGGAGAAAGAGGGAGAACAAAGGAGAACAGCACCTTATCAAGTCTCTGTCTGGGGGAGATAACTGGCCCTCAGCCAATTGGGTCAGGAAAGGAAGTGGGGTTGAACTATATGGTTACAGACTTGGGGCTCCTGGGGAATACCATTCCCCAGGGAAATACAACAATATGAAGAAGTAATGGAGAGGTTTTTTCCCTTCTTCTGGCTTTTAGATATGACTGTCTTAGATGCTGTACTTGTGACTTTAACACACAGGTGACAAATATTAAGCTACATCACTCAGGACTTCTCCACTGCCAAAATTATTTTTTATTAGTCTCTACATAAATCCCTTATTTTTTTTTTCCAGAATGTGTCATGGTGAGTCTCTGTTGCATGTGCTTGCATGCACAGATATACACGCACACTTCTACATTCTAATACATGTGGGTTTAAAAGGCACCACCTGTAAATTGTTTCAACAAATTTCTTTTCTAAGGATGAGCAGATACAGGAGAGAAACTGTAATCTGCACTGATAGTCCCATGTGGGACCAAATATGTCCTTTTTATCCTGATATGACTTAATGAACTACAGTTTCAATGGGCAACATTATGCACCTACTTACATACCCCAGATGGAATGAAGAGTAAGGAAAACCTACTTCTTCTCTGATGTGGGTGACAACTAACTCTAGGTTTACTTCAAATAGCAAATTATTACTTTGGAATTTATTGTTATTATTATGGAACAAGAGAGAAATGTGGGAAATTTAGGTCAGATTTAAATAATTAATCCTTACTACACCTCCCTTGACAAATATGCCAGTGCATTTATTAATCCATGTTAGTGGAAAAATTATTCTATCCCAGTTCAGACTTCCAAGGTGCTTTGATACACTGTGGTCACAACAGCAGCTCCTGGGTTGTGGTGTTTCATTGATAGTGCTGTTTTCTGTAAGAAGGAGGACTATTTTGCTATTGAGTACTCTTACTTTCTAGTCATTTAGGTCTGGGTAAGGGATTAATTCCTGACAGACATCTGCCCTATCAAAGAGAGGACCTCAGTGTGTGGCTTAGAAATATACTTCAGCATGTACTTGACAGTACGAGGACCAAAGTGTTACTAATGTGTGACTGAAATGTCATCCTTTTCTAAATAAGAAAAGATTGCTTAAATTCTCAGTTTTACACATGTGATTCAGTGATTTTGATAAATTGGAATCAATTTGGACCAGAAAGTATTACTTTATTAAGACTTTCATTTGCTACAAAATCTTTTCTTTTTTTTCCTGTCTTTATGGAAACTATTAGCTAAAGAATGATGCTGTTTAAATACAGGTATAAGATCAGAACACATAGAAAATAAATACAGGTATAAGACTCAAACCAGTTTTAAAAGCAAAAATTTACAAATCCCCTCAAATCTCTACATACCTAATACAAAAGAACAAATTGGAAAGAAAAAAATATCATGCTCAAGTTTTTAGAAAGGAACCACTGAGAAGAGCAGCAAACAAAATTAAAATTATTAATAAAACATCTTCACAATGTCCCCCTGAAAGACTGAAAATATTTTTACCTAGGGACTGCTGATTTTTATACTTTACAGTTCATAAATATTGAGAAGATGATGCACATCCCTATTTTATGCCTTGAGGAGACTTTGGCAACTTGCAGTTCCATATCTGATTTTGTGATTAAAATAAACAGTCTGAATTTATTACTGCATTTTCACTTCAGAGTAGGTACTTTCAGGAAATATTAAGTTCGTATGCCCTCATTAAACTAGTTTGCTAGTATTATAATTTATGTTCTGAAGCACAGTGAGATTATTAAGTAACTAAGGGCATAACTATACAAGATTCTTCTGTCTCTGCTGGGTTGCTGAGAGGGCTGTGTCTGTAAAAGCATTTTCAGACCCAAAAAGTAGTCTTTCAGAAATCTAAAACAGCTTTTCCTTACTATTATCCCTACTGGCAAATGAAGGATACAATCTTTCTTCTGCCGTAGCCAAGTAACAAAACAGCCTTTGACTCAAATGGATGTTAGGAGGAAGTACATAATGCTTTCTTTACCTAATACTTTACCTGTTCTTTGGTAGCTTAGTACAGAGGACACACAGCAATTCCAAGAGCTTACTAGTGAAATATTAGCAGAAAAAATTGCGCCAAAGGCTCCTAGACCAAATCATATTGAATGTATCTATAATTCTAATTGTTCATAAGTTTTGATAAGTCGGATTTAAAAGTGTTTAGAGAAAGGCTCCAAAGTTTTCCATGGGAAATTTAAATTCATTTGGCAAAACCTAAAAAATCCTATCTCAATTATTCATTTAGGCACCATCTTATGAAGGGTAATTAGTAAGGCGCAGTTTAAGAGAAAATATTATAGCTAAACCAAAGCATTTTGTGTTAATCTATAACAATCCACTATTGCCTTTTCTAATTTATTGCCAGGGAGAGACAAGCAAATGTGGAACAGATTTTCTGCAAGTAGTTTATCCATCATGGAAGATAGATTTCTGAAACCCACACTGTGATTGAGAGCAGAGTTATTCCATGCACCCAGAAAATATAAGAAGCACAGTACATGTGCTTGCTTGAACAGATTCAAACTAAATGATAGTTGCAGAAATACTTTCCTATTTCCTCTCAAACTTCAAGTGTTCTGTTCCTCCAGTCATAGGTTGAGGCATACGTCTCATTCTCTTTTCCAAAGGTCTGCTAAATATGTCAGCTGTTCTCAAGGAACAAAGTCCCTAAAACCCTACAGCAGATAGCCTTCCTAACCAGGGTCATCCACATACACAACAACGTATAGTCTGGAAAAAGCAAGCCAATAATTTTTTGTCTATAACACAGGCCTTTGAAAGGCAGCAGTACTTAGCAATCTATTTGCCTGTAATACAAGATCTTTCTCATTTAGCAGCAATGTCACTTCTAACGCACTGAGGAGCTGGAGGAATGTAGCATATTAGAACAGCATGTGCTTGGACGAGCGTGTCATCATGGTCTTGCAGAATGAAAATAAATGATGCGTGCAGCAGAAGTAAACACTAAGCCCTGGGTGGTGAACTGGGAATTTTTTTTCTCTCCCCTTTTTTCCAAATAGTTTTAAGAAGGAAAATGGTTTGCAGTGGTCGAAACAAGCTTGGTGTATCCTAGAGAAATGTGAAGTCTGCTGCAAAGTCTGTTCACGAGATAAGCACAGCAAGAAGTGTTATGGAAACTAATGTGTATAGAACTGAGAAGAAAGAAAATAAAACTAAATGCAATATCATTAAAAATAGATTAACTCACCAAAAAGAAGTATGCTTTCTAGATTGCCCTCCACTTCCTGAAACAATGCTAGCTATTTAGCCTTCAGCTCCAAGTATGAGGACTCTCTTGCTCTGATCTGTCATCTCTGAATCTCTGATCTGCTGTGTGCCTATGATATGCCTAAGGATTTCCTTTTTCTTTCTATCTGTCCCCTATGGACACCCTTTCCCATAATGAGACATTCATGACTGCACCAAAGCTCCTTTGAAAGCAAGAAATGTAACCAAATACAGCTTTACTCAACATCAGAAAGAGTGGGAGAATATAGCCTATTTTTACTTATAAATTATTCAGAAAGCTAAATAAAAAGTGCAGTCATGAATTCATGGGCTTGATCCTAATTCCTTTGATGTCAGTGGCAAAACTCCAGCTGCCTTCAACAGTGGAAGGACTGGTGCCCATCTGGCACCAATTTCAGTACCAGAAGTACCCTGTTGAAGTTTGTGTAGATTTTACTGACAAACAATTTTTTCATCAAAACATGAAACTCATTGGAACTTAAATACTTCCCAGGAACTTTCTTGATTTGACAAGATGTCCATCAGGAAATTGCTTTGCAGATGATGTTTCTCAGCTAAGACAAGAAATTTCCAAAGTTTAGGAGTTCAACAGGTTACTTGGACCCCTGTCTGAAAAGTCCCTGTGTAGGGGATTAGCCATGGGAGACCTGTAGCAACACTAACACTTTCTGAATAGAAAGCCACCAGATTTCTGGCTATGCTGAGTATCCTTCACTCTTGTTCTTGTAAACTGGAAAAACTTCATGACTTCCCTCCTGAGTCTAGATGTCCACCTGCACCATGAGGGAAGATGTTGGTGCTAGAAGTGTGAGCAGCCTCACACTGGGCAGCAACCTTGGCCGGGGACCTGGATGAATCACAGGGCTTCAGAAGCAGTTCAGATGATGTCCTCATGCCTCACCAAAACCTGGCAGCTTTATGAGCCCTGTATCATTACAGCCAGTTACTGCAAGGATGGGAAGCCCTCTGAAGCAGCTTTGTGCTGAATCTAGAAAGCTTGTGAAAACTTTCACTGTAAGCCAGCTGTACCTAAAAACTTCAGCACTAGGAAAGATTGTTTAGATCCTGGAGCAGAGCTGTATGGATCACATGTAAACTCTATCTTTAAAAAGAGCCAAGTTTTGTGTTTTCAGAGTTCTCAGGCAACTTTATAGCTCCTTCCTTCCTTAATGGTTCACAAGGCTCCCGGTGCTATTGCTTCCTCAAGTGATCAACAATACCCATAAAATGATGAATTAACTGAAAATTGACAAGTTAAATACCACCAACTAATGAAGTTAAATAACACCAACTAAGGGCAGAGGATGTCTTCAGAGTTAATGCATACATCAAGCCTGGGAGTCTTAAACAAATGGCTTCCAAATTATGGTGTGTGACCCCAAGTAATTATAAATGGGATTGTGAACCAGGAACATCATGATCATGTTGCAGAGACCCTTCTCTTCCTGGTAGCTGCACTGTGCACACATTCTATGAGACATGACATTGTACCCTTTTGCTCACACTCTCAGATTTGTTCCTGGAAATATAGTTACTGAAAATGCTGGTTTTGGAATGATCAGGTTGTGTGAAAGAAGAAACAATACTGCATAATTTTTTAAAGGAAAACACTTACTTCCAGCTTAATGAGAAAAAAAGATAAGGATGAAAGAAAAACACATATTTGCTGAAGTCCTTTATAAATTTGATAAGGGAAGTGTTCTGGTGGGTAATGAGAAAAAGACCTACACCATCACCTCACACCAGAAATGTTACCTGCAGAAAGCATGAAGTTGGATAAATCTTTGGCGCTCTTGGAAGCTCATAGAATTGCAGCACAAGGAGCATATGGGAAAGCCAAAGTAATTTTTCAAGTAATGCAAGGCTTTGCCTACACTGAGCAAGCAAGGAGTCTTTGTTGCAGTGATTTACAACTTTGTGTAGAATAAGAAATCTTGTGCAATTGGGGAAAATTAAGTTTTATGTGCTGCAACTGAAGATTACCTATGGGGAATTGCATACAAATAAATGCACTGTACTCTATCTCTGATAAAGCAGAAATGAAGAATGAAAGCAAATGCCAAGAAAATGTTTTGCTTGAATTGCTTGTAAAAGGAACCAAGGTATACACAATTCAAGCAGATATTAGCACTAAAGGGTTGTGATAAACAGTCTTTGCCCTGTGTGTACTATATTTAGAGACATTTTTTACTACATAGTGTTCTGGCTCTGCTTCCCAAATACAAGACAGAAAAGGATTGCTGGATGTGGTACAGGGCATTTGCAATAGTGTGATGTCCCATGGGGATGTATATTTAGATCCTGTGTGCATGGAGCTCCTGCTACCACTGGATTAAAGCAGGCTTGCTGTTTGTGGTGGAGGGTTCCTGCACCAGCTCCAGGGTCACACTGCATGTTTCTTCAGAAACAGCCAACACCAATGGATGTCAGCCATCTGTCACAAAACTGCTGTGTCTTTGGAGAGATGCATCCAGCATTTGGGTTTACTATTTGCCAGTTGGGGTGAAAGCATGAGTCAGGACATATTGAGCTGCTGTTTCACCAAACCATCGGATGACTCCCTAGAGGGAGAGCTCTGAGATGTTTCTCCAAATTGGGAGATGAATTGTGTGTGTTTGAAATGGGCAGCTGCACCAGGATACATGAATCATTTTTGTGACAGGGAAACTGGTCTTCTTAACTATGCACACAGATGAAAAAAAGGAATTTTGCTGAGAGAGACATGACTTGACAGCCTGAATTTGCGTCTCCTATGTTATTACAGTGCAAACTCAGCTTTGAATTGCCTGCACATTTAAATAACCTTCTTCCCACATAGATGTGCTGAAGCCTGGTAAAGCAGCATGGCTCTTTTTCCTCAGTGGGAGCATTAAGTTGCATTTTTTTTTAACATCTATGCAGTGACCAGTTATTTTTAAATGATTTTTATATAACCCTGTCTTACCCTGGAGACCTCTATACTTCTGTCATACTGCTAAAAGGTGGACAATGGGTTGGGATGGCATTATGGGGCTGTGGCACGTGGCATATTGCACAGTGCAAAACAGGCACATCTCAGGGTTTTTTTGAAGTCTGACCAGTAACTGAAAGCCAGTCTGTAAAATATGAAAATAAGTTTTCTGTGCTATATGATGATGCAATTGGGTTCACAACCCTCTCTTCTCACCTTGTGGAAGAAAAATATGACAAGGATGAACTGTGATAAACTCCCTAAACTCTGCAAATTCTTGACTGAAAATGGCAACACTCAACCTCACACTCATGGCATGACTCACTGCCCCTCACCTCAAAGAACCATTTATAGACCTCTTCGGAGAATCAGAGATGTTAAAATATGATTGGAGGCAAGGTTGAGTTCAGAGTGAGAGGTCTCTTCATTGACTGAGAGAGCAGCAGAGAGCTGCAGTCAAAAGTACATTAAACTCTGGCTATCAAACTAGAGATGTTACTTATTCAAATTTTTGAGTTTAATTTCTAGTTCCATGTAAAGGACGCATACCCAGCGCAGCGCAGTGGAATCATGCAGTGAAGCAGCTAGAGCCCTTGCCTCTTGTACACTCCTCTGGAGCTGGATCAATGTCCTGGTTTGTGTCCAAGCCTGCTCTGCCACGTGTGTCACTGCTAGATAAGAGGTGTACCATTTCTTCAGCCCCAATGAGCTTGGAGCAGATCGTTTAGGATGCTCAGGCACATGTGTCACATTACTGCAATAAAGTATGATGATTGCCAGCATTAGTCACTTTTATGACATCCATATGCAAATGCTGTTTATGCTAGTATGCTACAAGTGGAAGGAATTTGGAAAACCACTGCTCTAGGCCATGATGTTTGAGCTCTGAGATGGCAAAAGGAATGGGCTAGCAAAAAATCTGCACAGTAGGAAATCTTTCTGAACTGCAGAACACTTGGGGGTATTTTTTCCCGTTTGTGGAATTACTCAAGCTCAAATATTTTCCTAACACATTCCCTTCTGAAAACAGAGTGACCTGCACTGCACCTACATTCTGTAGGCAGAGACAAGTTGTCCCAAGGAAACTGAAATTTTGCAGACTGTGACCAAGTTGTGTGATGCAGTCACGCAGAGACATTTATTCATACTTTTATTATTTTTGCCATTAAATGCTGAAAAGCTCCAACCATAAAATTCCATTGTGAGAAGCATTATGTAAACACAGAGCAACAAGACAGCTCTTGGCCCAAAGAAAGTACAAATTAGGATGGGGACAAGAGACAATGTTCATAGACAAAATATACAATGCAACAATCTTATCAGCAAGATGGACAGAGGATTTTGCAAACATACATATTCTCTAGTCATCACAGCCAAGAACAATTTTAGAGAAGAATATGGAGGAGCAATGCTGATGCAGATGTTTTAAGCATTCATCACAACAATGAAGAACAGAGAACTATGAAAGAAAATTGGGATTTAAAAAACTGACAAAGTGGTTGTCATAGCTGGTATTCAGTAATAAATAAAAGACAGTAGACAGAGAGAATAACGAGTAAGCAAAGGCTCGCAAGTAAGGGCAAGTTGTATGGGCTCTAGAGGACAGAGAAGAACTCCACAGAGAAAGAAAGGAGTAGCAGCAGATGACCACATCAGACTGTCAAGAATGAGGCACGTCTGCATTTGCTAAGGATACAAAAAGGATGTAGCCATAATCAGGGTATGACCTGATGAGAGTTTGATCTTTGCAAATTCTCAGTAATCAGGTTGGACAAAGACTGGTAGAACTGCCAGCCAAATGAATGAATGACACCACTCATGAGGATGTGATTCCCACTGTCAATGTCTTTATTACTTACCATGAAAGTACATTGTTCCCTCTTTAACCAGTGGTCAAAGAGAAAGTAACTGTGCACTGTGTACTGCACTGAAAACTCAGGTATGTGCTTAGTTAAAGTTCCTCAGTGCAAAGGTAGATCTGTGTGTCACTGGAATGGTGTGGAGCTGACTTTACTTTGACCTTAAACTCAGCCCTGAGGAGTGCTTTTGTGCCTTCAAGGACCCCTATATGACAAACCCTTGTGCTTGAGACAGAGCATTACCCTAAGCAATAACTGGCCAGGGTTAAACCACGACAGCCCCTGCAGGTGCTGGAGAGCAGAGAAGCTCAGTGCTAGTACCAAGAGCTCCCAGATCTCATCTGTCCTGGGAGGTTTCCAGGAATTCAGCATTAATCATCTCTATAGCTCTTCTTCTACTCCAATAGTTCATTGGGATAGTAAAACCTTGCATTCACCAAATCGATGTAACCACACACATGTCTTTCCTGAGCAATGCACCTAAGCAAGCGAAAGGCTTTGGTTGGGAACAGGTAAGTCTAAGCACTAGACTGGAGCAAGGGAAGATGCTGAGGAAATTATCTCTCAAAGATACAAGACTAAGTCGTGACTGTAAATTCCTTACTAGGTTGTTGAGGCTGAAGAAGACCAGAGAAAAGAGAGCAAGGAGATGACCATCAGGGCGTGCTCTCTCTCCTGCATCATTGCTTTCTTCTTGAGAAACAGAGCTGCCTCTTTCCTCAGTGCCGTTCCTTTAGCCATTTGGTAAGAGGAAAATATCTCCAGAATAAGTCTATCACTGTCTGAATGCTCTGGCACCTCTGCTGCTTTGTCCCAAGATTTCCAGAAAAATTCTGTTACAGAAAAATTCTATTATAGAAAGCTCTCTCATGAAATTTCCTGTCAATTTGATTCAATTGTGTCTAAACAGATCGGAAGACTTCAAAGTCAGATTTAGAGCAGGACACTCCCTCCAGTCTCACTTAAGCAAAAACTAATATTATTAACCTGGCTTATGGAGTATTTAGTATGCTTTGTCATAAAATTATAACTTAATAAAATAATTAGGTAAGTCAAGGGACAACCAGGAGGTGGAAGAGGTTGCTTGCACAAGTCCCACAGTCCTCACCATTTTGTTGTGATGGCTTAGAGTACAGTGCAATGGCATCAATCACTGCAGGATAATTGTGGGTGGGAGCTGCTGCCCTCACAGACACGTTTTTCTGCAGTGTGAGATACCACATGGCTTCCTTTCCCATCTTCCCTCTTTCTGCCCTGCATCAGCATGGATGTTCATGTGACTATGCAGTAAATGAGATGATGAAATAGATATGACTGGAAACTAAAACAACTCCAACTTAAATGAATAGCTTTCAACAGGGAGACTTCCCTGATTCATCTCAGCACTCAGATATATCTGGTAGTCCTGGAACACGGAGGACAGAAAGAAAGAATTGTCACACATAAGGTAAAAGCAGGACAATCCCTTTGGCAACGGCCCTTGCTTTTGTCAGATTAAAATAATGGCAGTATTACACTCAAAAACAATGCAGTGGGAGAAAAAATAAACAATGGCTGGTCTACTTTGTAAAGAAATAAAGTAAGAGAAACCAATGCAATTTCTTCTGCAGGATAGACTAAACACAAAGGGGTCAGCCTTCAAGAGTTCTGTGTTTTCTAGAGAAAATCTGGAAAGTATAGAGATTCCTAAATTAATTCCAACTATCTTCCCCTGTTTCTGATTTTTGCTTTAAATTAGCAGATTCCTCTAGTCATTTGAATTTGGTTTTTTCAGTGTTCAGCTCTAACACCTAACAAAATGTCAGAGGATTTCAGACTTAAACATCTGGTTTTGGCAATGCTAATGACATTCTTAGGCAAAAAAACCCCAACTTCATCTGTTATTTTTACTATTTGAAGCATGCATTCAGCATACGCACAGACTCCCAGACCTCTTTTTGCCTAGAATAAAAACAGTTTGACCATTCCAGCATTTGTGGCAATAAGAAGAAAGAGGTAAAAACGATTCATTGCTGCATCCTATCAGGAAACTGTTATTCTTGAAACTACTCTTCTTTAAAAGTTCAAAAGGTCAAGCTCAGACACATTTGTGACTATTTGCCATGGTAGAATAAGCATAAAATCATGGAATGGTTTGGGTTAGAAAAGACCTTAAAGATCATCTACTTCCAGCCTCCCTGTCACTGGAGAGGTGCTCCAGCCCTCTGACCAACTGTGTGGCCTTCTCTGGACTTGTTCCGACAGGTTCACATCTTCGTTATGTCGGAGTCCACAGAGCTGGATGCAGCACTGCAGGTGAGGTCTCATGAGAGCAGAGGGGGAGAATCATCTTCCTTGCCCCACTGGCCATACTGCTTTGGATGCAGACCAGAATATGGCTGGATTTCTGGGCTGCAATTGTGCTCTGTCGGATCATGTTGAGCTTCTTACCCACCAGCACCTCCAAGACTTTCTTTTAAGGGCTGCTCTCAATCCACTCTCCATGCAATCTGTACTTGTGCTTGGAATTGCCCTGACCCAGGTGCAGGACTTTGTGAGGTTGACATGGTCCCACCTCTCAGGCCTGTCCAGGTCCTTCTGGATGCCATCCCTTCCCTCCAGCGTGTTGACCACACCACAGAGCTCACTGTCACCAGCAAACTTACTGAGGTGCACTTGGTCCCACTCTCCATGTCACCGACAAAGGTTTTAAACAGCACTGGTGCCAATAATGACCCCTAAGGAACGTCACTCGTCACTGCTCTCCACTTGGACATCAAGATGTTGACTGCCACTCTTTGAATGTGACCACCCAGACCATTCCTTATCCACTGGGCGCTTCATCTGTCAAATCCATGTCTCTCTGTCATACTTATGCAGCATGCTATCTTCTGAAAAAAAAGAGACTAACAGGCATTCCTTGGAAATTCTTTTGTGGTGTC